>DWLR01000580.1:0-24034 GCA_018246295.1 Papilio alexanor hazarajatica | reverse complement strand
GCGTGCGTGCGTGCGTGCGTGCGTGCGTGCGTGCGTGCGTGCGTGCGTGCGTGCGTGCGTGCGTGCTTGCGTGCGTGTCAAGATAAACATGTCTGTTTGTCTTGAGTCTGGATACAAAGACCATCGGAGGACGGGTAGCAGCGTCCTTTTCTTAGTACGGCGGAACATACTGCGATCGCCAACCCGCTTGCCAAGCTTGGCGATTATAGCACATTTCCCCCCAACGATGCGATCAATGGGGGAGTATCTTACCACTGCGTCAACCGGTCAGTTTATAATTCTAATACGTGCGAATCCGAAGGAATACAGGTTGTGTTAATATAAAAAATATTTGGAAAACAAATTTCCAGGTTGATTGTAAAATATTGTTTCGCGTAAAGTCGGCGACAATACAAAGGTGATAAAAGCTTGATGTTAAGCTTTGAATAAAATTTTCCTGTGTTCTCGTCGAAAATTGTGTTATTGTCTGTTTTCCGTGTCTGCTTTAGAAAACGGAGTAACGCTACCGAATGCAGTTTTTATAATAATAATTGTATTTTTTAAAATTGCGTCTGACTAACTGTAACTCGTTTTCCTAAGTCAGCGTCGCGTCGCCGCCTACACTATGCGACACGATGCGACTAATTCTAAACGTGCGACTGATTATGGTGGACGCGTGGGCCACAAATACATACGAGTATGTTACTACGCTACTACGTTTTATGTTTAAAAACAACTTTTCGATATACGTTATCGCTTATTACTCGAAAATTCAGAAATGAATTATAAAAATTCCAACCAAGAAAATACGAAGAAAATATGAAGCGAATAAGTGGGAAGCTGCAGGCAACAGAAATTTGAAATTAAACGAAGTTTCCTTTTAGTTATATTTATTGTTTACAAAATTATTACCTGTATGAGGTATACATTCTATATACTAACATATTTCTGGCACAGTGTACCTGCGTTTCATGCCTTCTTCAGCCACAATCATATTTTTTTATAATCTGAACTTTACACTAAATCTTATGAATCACTATAGTATGGTAATCCATTAAATAATCGTAGTTTTTGTGTTTATCTCAGACAGACGCGGAGTGGGACTTTGTTTTACAATATGTATAGATTAAGTGCCTAATAAAGTATCTCATAAATTACACAAGACCCTTATTTCTACACGAAGATAAAATATATTAATACTTGGTATCAGATGTAGGAGTGTCGTTTTTCTTATTGAAGGAAACCTTACACTGTTGATCCGAGGCCGAGGTTCAAGGATTAAAATTACGACCGTCGTCGTCTTACTTTCACGTTGACACATTTAATATTAGATTTTACATATATTCCGTACAAATAAGATAAAAATGAAAGTTTTTTTATTTGAATGTGTTAAGGAAGTACCAATCAGATGCTAAAAAAAACATTTTTGCACAGTTGGACCTACATATGTCCAGTACAACAATAATTAAGTAAGACCAAAGCCGTTTTTATTATTATTTTACTATCACTGTTCCAATTGCGACCGGACGCCGCAGGTCGTGCATTCGATTCCCAGGACAAACATTTGTGTGCATGAACATGTCTGTCTTGTGTCTGGACGTAAAGACCACCGGAGGACGGGCAGCAGCGTCCTTTTCTTAGTACGGTGGAACATACTGCGATCGCCAACCCGCCTGCCAGCGAACCGATTGTGGCACATTTTTCCCCCCATGATGCGATCAATAGGAGGCTTACGTCCAGCAGTGGACAACAGACGGTGTTCCAATTGATTGATTGTAGTTTGCTAGATAATTAATGTTTTTTCGGGCGATGCCAGTCTAAAGTTACATACATATGAGACAAATTTCACTGGCTGGAAGTCATTATTCGTCTTATTTGATAATAAATTCTTGGACTATTGGAGTGAGAGCTCAAAGAGTAAATTTCGCGCTTATAATGAACTGATCATTTGTTACGGGCGTGGCGTACATCAAAAGCGCAAAAATGGAGTACAGCACTCTTTTGTTGCGCTTTTGATATTTCATTTATATCAATTTGATTTATTACTCTTACATCACTCTTCATATTGTTCGATCATGTTTTGTAGCAATAACTGAAAATACTATAAAGTACTATATTAATAAACTAGTAACCCACCCGTCTTCTCTCAGGTTCAGGTTTGATAGACAAATAATAATAATATAGCCGAGAAACGAGCTGAGAGAAAAGCCTTCTATTGTTGTTGTTTTTTTTTAATTCGGATCAGTAATTTTTCAATTTCTCCATAACAAATAAGAAATTTAATATTTCCTTTTAAATATTGGTATTAAAAAATATACATGGGAATTTCAACGTTTGTACAGATATTTTTTTGTATATATAAATCTCAGTGCTTGTATAGACAACTTTGCAATAGTTCAAAGTGCTCACTGTAACCGTATATTTTAACACGCTTTTATTATTAGCTTCGTCTTTATTTCTCTATGTATGTAATGGATTCTTGGAACTCGAATTTCACCCACTTTAAGACATCATACTGATTTGAAATATTGTATACTTATCAAGACCGACTACATTACATTTTTCATGACACTGTTCTCACCATGATCTTGATCAACCATATTTATTTTAAGATTGAGAACAACGCCACCTAGTTACGAGAGTTACGAGTTAGTAACGAAAGCTTCGCGTGATTTTATTTACTTTTTTTTCTAACTATTCATCACCTCACCTCAGCCTATGATCGTCAACTGCTGGACATAGGCCTCCCCTATTGATCGTATCATGGGGGGGGGGGGTGAATAATTGCTACGCTTGGCAGGCGGGTTGGCGATCGCAGTATGTCCCACCGTACTAAGAAAAGGACGCTGCTGCCCGTCCTTCGGTGGTCTTTACATCCCGACTCAAGACAAACAGACATATTCATGCACACAAATGTTTGTCTTGGGTGGGAATCGAACCCACGACCTGCGGCGCGGAAGGCAATTGTCTTGCCACTGCGCCAACCGGTCAGTTCTAACTATTGTTTATTGTAAATTCTTATTTTACACCCTGTCCATTGAAATCAAATTAAATGGAGCTCAGGCTCATTCAGGAGTTTTTTCAGCGTCCACTCTATTATATCCATTCGCTTGATAGCCTTTTTTCCTTTGACTTGAAATGTTTTTCACCCAGTTGCATCGATAGAGTCTTCCCGTGCTAATAATAGCTACTGAGTCGGACTTTCATATTCAATTTGGCTCGATAAAGTTAGACTAGAACTTTTTTTTGTGAAAGCGCAAAGCAGATATTTTTTTATTTTATTTCATTTAACCTTTAGTGTGTAGTATGTTCATGAATTTAGTATAATATCTTTTTAAGCTTTCTGCTTGAAATTCTGAAATAGTTATTTATTTATCATATAGATATATAAATAAATAAGTAAATAAATACATATAAAAATGTATATTTTACATTAATAAAATTACACAATACAATTATTTATATTTTCATATTAACTGAGTGACTACAGACGTAGCTTGTTAAGCAGCAATATAGACTAATTTTATTTTAGTTTTATTTATATTACTATATATTAAAAAAACTTAGTATGTCTGTCTTCCACCACCCCCACCACCAATACATACAATAATCGTAATTCATTGATCAGATTGTGATGAAACTTAGGTAGAGTGTTTTGAAAACGCCTGCGAGGCCCAAAATATTGTCTACAGGAAGTATTTTTCCCCTATCCTTTGACATTTTAGAGGTTTTACTTTAAGTGGCACTACGAAACATGCTAGGATATTCTACTAGGCCACATAGTTATCTATTTAGATTTAATAGTCTTGTGATTGCATTGTTGTCATTAGATGATAACCTTAATTATAAATATTTGTTATATAACATGACGCTATGTTACATTATTGGAATATTAAAATTATTTTCCAAAAAAAAATAATAGGATCTTATAAAAAACAATGTGTTCTTTTCACCTAGTAGTGTAATCGTTGGTCCTTCTAGGTGTTGCTCTGAAAATTCTTAATTCGATTCCTCGAGACAGAAAAATTTCAATGAATCACAATTGACAGTCATTGCTAAAAGTGGTAAAAAAGTGTTAACAAAAAAATCTATTCCTTCACAGACGATTGAAAGCATTTGTGATAGATCCATTTCATAAATATCTAAGATGCGATATTGAATCTTGCCTTGTCGTCCGGAGACGGAGATACGTCCTCGACGACTACGTACTGACTATATGCAATACATCACGTAGTTTATATACTATATATACATTTATTAAAAATGTTATAAATCTTTGTTATTTGACAATGAAACAGGTTATGTACGGAAAACAAAATTGGTGGTGAATTTAATCAGCAGCAGATCTGCAACTACGCACAGATTGGAATACCCATTGAACCCGAGTCTAATGTTGGGCTGCTTACATCTTCTGTGCTGTTGAAACAAATAAATATGTAACATTAGCGCAGGCTGCAGTAGAATCCGCAACTTCTGGCAGAATCAATTCAATTCAAATTTAATGTATTTTGTGCTATTTTAAAATGTCTTATGAAATACCGTATATAAGTATATATTCCCAAGGAGGGTTGGCGTCAGGCAGGCGGCCGGCCGGAAACTATAGCCAAAACCAGTTGCAGTATGGACTACAATAGAATCCAGGATATATGGAAGAGTAGTACATATTGTGCCGACCCTACGCAAGTGGGAAAATGGCAGGGAGATGATGATACATTTATTAAAACCCAGAGTGGGTCACAATCCTCAAATATTACACCGCTCCCGCCGGCGAAGTTCGCAAACTTATTTACGATAGCGCCTGACAACTCATCACCTCTAACGCTCTGGCCTAAAATTCTGCTATTTGAAGAGTAATATTTTTAATAATAGTAATATTGTTTTAGATACAAAAACGTAACTTTCTGTAAGTTTATTTAGGAACGAAATAAAATTGAGCTAAGTTTTTTTATGAAATAGAAACAGAAATAGTACCTAAAACGTATTTCATAAAAAATCTTAGGTTAACAAAATATTACATAACTTATTTAATATACTTCAACGCTCCATTTGTGTTATTGAAACTGTTTTTCGTCACTTTTCGCAAAATTTCGGTTGTGGTATGTTTTGATGCTATTTGATTATTTTCACTTCAAGAGTACTATTGTATTATTGATTATTTGATATTTTATTTGAATCCGATACACGTGTATCGGTTTTGCTGCGTTTAGTGTTTATATTGAAACCTAAGATTGGAGGTTTCATTTCATTGGAGGTAATGTTAATAATTAGTGATCGTTATAAGTTAAAATTACTGGTCTATAATTTAGTTTCTTTCTTTTATCTCTCTTATAAATGTAAAATGTGATTGTAATTTTTTTATTTTATTTTAAATATTTAAACATGTATTATATGTCACTGTGAACTAATTGTTAATACTTCGTCAGTTTATAATCTGACTATGCATTTTATAAACTGTCAAAAAATTGTGAACTAAAGGTATGTTTCAAATTATCCTTAATATATTATTAAGGAGAATTTGAAACATTCGTTAATTAATTAATAAACAGTCCTTTTATTAATTAAAAAATGCTAAATCTTACACTCAATCAACGTAATCAGTATTTGTAAAATTTATCAAAAACTTCGCGTTATAATAGATGTTGAGATAGAACCGTGATAGATATAGAAATATTATTCCTAGTCAGAAGACACCGACAGACAACAACCACAGTTATTGATGCTCTGGTATTGTTGTGTGAAATGTCGTCGCTTTGATTCAAAGCTAATAGTGACAATAGACAGAAATATAGTTACTGTAAATGAAATTTCGCAACGAATTCCACAGCGAAGATTAATATCATTTCACCGTTTCTTTTTTCTTTTAAGGGGTAAAGCAATCCTGATTTTTAATAATTAATAATTTTTATTAAAGTAACATAATATATAATCGTATAATTAATTACAGAAAAATTTGCATTTCTCAATGAGTATTTTTTTCATCAAATAAATTTAAAATAAATTACATATTTATTTATTTAAAACGTACACTGTCTCAGCATTCGACTTTTTAATAACGCACAAGCATTAATTGAGATCTGTAATTTTTGTATAAACATAAGTTTCAAAAGTAGAAAGTTTATTTAATAAAGAAGGGTCATAAAGTTACAATACGTTACGATTTTCTTCTAATACTATTTTTAATGTAAGAAGGTGTCATAAGAGCCAGCTATTCACATATACATAATTTGGACGGATGGCTAGCTGAAACGTAATTTTTTAGATAGCAAATAAAGTTATGTTTTTTAGTTAAAATGGTCGGTATTATATTTTAAATTTTTATAATCACTGCAGCTTCGTGCCTCGCGTTATCTACTTTAATCTACATTGTTTTTGAACAATACATAGTTTGAAAAATTGATAAATTAATATATTAATTCTTGTAAGTTGATCATTTATCCAAGAATAGATTTTTACTTATCAAGACATCTCGTTGGTTCGATATTGAAAGCTACGTTTCCAGAAATTACGTTAACGTCAAAACATATGTGATATCGATTAAACAAGATTATTTGCCTTGAACAAAAATAAGCCAATTAATATCTTAGTCCTGGTGGTATTATATCGCTGCTATTTATATTTTTATCGAACTATCTGTATTGATGTAAAGACTTAAGTGGTTCTGGAAAATAATATTCTAAGAATTTTTTTTCTACTAGACCTATATTTTAAAAAGGACTTACATTTCTTAGAATATAAGTCTTAAATATTTCGCTTGAAATTTCTAGGGAAGAATGTCACAAAACTACCCATTACACGTGGCTTCGTTTGCGTCGAATAAAACCTCTAAAAGTAACTGATATATGCATAAATTTCGAGCGATCGCATAATACATCCATTGGCTATGATAAAACTAATGTCATAATGTGATTTTGTGAAAATTAAATTACAAGAGAAACCACTATATAGAAAAAATTTAAAAGAAAAATTGCTCTCTTTATATTATGAGATAAAAATTTCATTGAAGCCTCACAGTAGGCAAGGTACGCTTTTCTGACCTACATTTGAACCCGTTGTTAACGGAATGATTCCGCACTGACCGCTCTTGAATATTTGCTTATAGTTTTGAAGAGATTACCAACTTTTCACTGCTTATTTTTTTTAATTAAATTACAACAACTCACCAAGGTATGTGTATTTCATCAGTTTTAATATTCTTATAAAATAATTATAGTTTATTAAAAAAAATATTATAGATTTTTTTTTTGGGTTTTTATCCTATTAGGATATGACAAACCAACGACAGACTCGGTAGGGTTACATGTGACAGTTAATTTACAAAATCCAAAACCCGACTTACTGTATGATCACCATCATTTAATAATAATTTAAATGTTAGTTAATATTTAAATTGATAAATCGGAATCGAATCGGGTTCGAATCAGACGATCACTGTATATGTGATATCTAATAAATTAAGTTTCTATTTTTTACCAACTTCCCTTCCCATTTGTTGTCTATATAAATCAGTTCATCGATTAGTCGAGAGGATATTAGGCGAGAAATTGGAAAGACAATTACAAAGTTTCGTGAGACAAACATGTCAACATTTAGTTATTGAAACATATCCCCCCCTCCTAATCCTGTTTTGATTAAATTTTTTATTAAAATTAAAAGTTATTTTATTCTCTATCGAAAAGTTTAAAATTGCTTTATCACAAATGGAATAACGTTCCAATATATAGCATAGTTTTAAAAAATATCCTCAGTTATTTTGTAAAATCAATGTAAAGATAATATATATTACGTAATTTCATAGCGAAGCTTAACAAGAACTTTAGAAGTCAGGCGAGCGTGTCTATTGAATGGAGTTTCATCAGATTTAATATTTACTGTCAGGGATTAAAATAATATTACAATGTGTGTTGTTATATTAGATTATACAAAATTGTAAATAATTATGCTAGCAACTTTATAACGTGCTACGTACTATTTAACACAAACAGTGGGTCGACGTGTGTACCTAATGTGTTAAAACTTGAACTACTTAAAACTAGGGCCTAATGCGGCCGCATTCAAACCAAATGTATTTTCCACCGCCGGCTGTGAGCAAACGTAACGCAGATTATGTTTTTACCCCACTGACAGGCGGTTGATGTATGTGTAAGTATATATCCGTATATATATCCGTTCCCTTCTAACCTCCTTTAAAGTAACGGCTGGACCGATTTTAAAGAATGAGCTGTCGTTTGATTCGCTTTTTCCCCGGAGTGTGATAGGGATACAGTCTCAGATGGGTTTATTTATTTGTTTACGGTATGCGTAGTCGTTGACCTCAGTCAAAAGATATTAATCTTAAATGCAATGTGATGTGACTTTGGGGCTTTGGGACGATGAGTTTGATAATACTTTTGGTGTGAATATTATGGTAGTCTATCGAGTACTTTCAGGTTGCTTATATCTCATCATCATCAGCCAGTAGACTGCCACTGCTGCGCTATGGAAGTCATATAGATGTTATGTAACTTACTCTGTTTTCACAACAACAACTCGACTTATAATTTCAAGTTATCTTATGTCAAGTTACAATACGTACCAAATGCTTTTATCAATTTTGTGATGTACTATTGTAAGATATTAAACTTTTCAATTTAATAAAAAAAATATCCCAAAATTATTCAATTCCATTAAAAATAATACTACTTAAATGTATATATATATATCTCGTTATATGGAGTATCAAAAATTTAAGAGCTAGTAGAATTTCTAAACATTATTTATGAATTTATTCACGTAGAACTTAATAATTGCTATCGAGCTAAAAACGAGGACTAACTTTAGTAGAAGTCATATTAGAACCGAATATTTATTAAATTGTGGACGCGTGTAGACGAGAAAAGTTAGTCGAAGTGGGAGATAGAGCATAATAAAATGTTCAAATTAAAATCTAGTTATTCTAAAAGGTTTTAAAAATATAAAAACACTTAAATCGCTACCAAACCGGTTGCCACTAGAGTTCATTCAGTTCAACGTACTTGAAATTTAGATAATAATAATGCTAAGTAGATAGTAATAAGCAACAAAGAAATATTCGTAGATAAAGACAAAGTAATAGATGCAAATAAAATGGTAGACGTGAAAACACTTACAAATGAAGACTGTATAGTGAGCGGTCTTGTGGCTGGTTGGCGTGACTCGCCATTAAAGGTAAAAACTTGATAGGATGCAAAAATTTACATACCTCAACCAAAGCGTACTGTCGTTATATAAAAGCTTTTAAATAATTAATACAATTAGACTACATAGATAAATTTGAAGTTTAAACTCATTTATGAAATGAAAGGAACTGAGAAAGCGTCTAGTAGTTAGTTCAAATTCTTGTTTTTAAATCAAATGTTATTTAACAAGACAATACCATTTATACGTTTTCTTTCTGTTGTCTTCAAAAGAAGAGTAAAAAGTATTATACTATGAAATAAAATGAAAATTCGAAATTTGCACTCATCACTTTAGGCAATAGACGAATTTATTTCGCAGAGATGTAAAAAGCCGCGAGATATACAAAGTATTCAGCAGAGAGCACAGAGATATATGTACACACGCGGTCGACGTCAAACAATCGGGAAAAAGAACACTATTCATATTTTGTCGGATTACCGTGAGCGTTCATAATGTCTTGAAGCCTCCGTTGTAAGAAGACGGAATATTTGTCCATTCCTCTTGAAGAGCCTCCTCTTCAAATTGTTTTGGTTAGAACTTTTTCTCTTCCGGATTTTTTTATTGAGATGTTCCCGCATATTCTCAATTACGCAATTACGCAAAGTTTCAATTTACGTGACGTTTTAAAGGGGGGAGGGATTAAGTTTAAAAAAAAATTAAAATGAAATTGAATGAATTTGACCTTACATATTTCATTTAAATGAATCATAAAATGAACGTCTTTATTGCAGTATCTAATGTTTCAAAGAAGTTTCAGTTTCAATTGTCCTCAACGGAGGTTTAAAAAGTGCGCTGCAAATATTCCAATGACTAAATTAATAAGAAATTTCTCCCGCGACTTGTATTTCAAATATAATTGCGCATTATGTACTTGCTTCGCGGCTTGGAATTTCATTAAAACCAAGTTTAGAAGAAAAACATATCATATTTGATATTAATTAAGCTTACTTGGTAAGAGTATTAAGAAAGTTGAAATTGTACAACCATAATTTTGATAAAAATACAAATAAGATTTGATAAAAAAAATAATATTTAATAAAATAAAACAAATTTAATTAGTCTTATTTGTATTTTTAATTCTTATTCCAATATGTTTCACTAAAATACTGTATTTAAAATTTTAGATGTTTGTTAAAATGTAAGGAAGGAGCCTTGATAGTTCAGTGGAGATAGCACACGCGTACGCACGTACTGAGCTTAGATTGCAGCAGATTATGTATATAAATTAATAATATTTCTTCGATCCACTCTAACTAAGCTTTTAACTTTTACTAGGAGATGGCGTACAACAATATTTGAGTAGCGTACTCGAACCCACGACCATATGCTTCGCAGCCCGTAACCATAACGCCTGAAGCGCACAGCCGCGATAGCGAAGCGGGACTGAAGCGAAGCGAAATCGGGAAAACGAGACGAAAACGTAATAAAGACTTTGACTCCATATTATATTCGGTTTCGTGCAATAAGTATGTCTGATAAACAGTTCACCGGAACGAACCAAATCCATGCCAGTTTCATATCAATCATCGCTCCGGGTCCGCTTCGATTCGCGGCTGTGAATTACAAATTGGGGTTGGTTACTTATTGGGGTATAAAGAGCTAACTTCATTAAAAATATTAGAGACAAATATTATACAGTTACCATAGGTCATAGTTATATAGCAATAGTGCCATATAAATGAGAAACACATTAGAAACAAGTCACTTCCGATTTCCAACGACGTATAATGGAATATTTTGCCTCAAGGCAAGGTTGTGATCTAAATAATAACGTATGTGGAAAAATACTTAATTTGACAAGGGTATTAAAGTTTATTTTCTTACTTTGATTGAAAACATTATATATACCGTAAAGTGTATAGAAATATGCCAATATATTTAATACACACATACATAATACGTATTTTTACACATTGATAGATGTTTGTTTTTACTCCCTTTGTAATTCTATGGTTTTCCCTTCATGGTCTAAAATTGTAAGTCAAAAGATTTAAGAAATATAACATCTATGAACAGAAATACAAAAATAAATTTTCCGATAATACGAAACAACAGAACGAACAAAAAAACACCAATATGTACTATTTGTGGAAAACGTACATATTTATTTAACTAACAAGACTTAAGCATTTAACAATAGAAAAATCTTTAGTACCTGATGCATAAGTTTTCAACATAAGCTTTAACTGATAGAACTATTTGAAGCTTTCGACATTGCTACATCGTAGCAAGCGCGTAGCCAGTCTCGTCTACGACCGCGTTCGGAACTAACGTGCGCAGCGCTTGTGTAGCGACACAAGGTTACGACTCTGTAAAACTTTATATATTTCGTTGTGGAAAAAATTGTTTTTCTGCAATTTCTTGTATAATAATTATAAATATGAAGAATATATAATCATAAATATAAACAATGGTGTGTAATGAAAGTGAAATAAAATTTAAACAGGAATTGCACAGTTTTGCGGGAAAAATATTTGTATTTATAATATATATTTATATATTTTATATTAATTTTGAACATAAGATTTAAATTTACTTTTAAAATTTATTTTTATTTTAAGATCCCCGCTTATTGCGTCTCCGATTTTAGTCAAACTTTCATATTAATTCAATTTAAGAAAATTAAATAATCTAATTTTAAAAATTTCCAAATATTCTCTCATGATAATTTTTTTTATATAGAAAAACGACAAATATCAATTTCCTTGAGCGGTTGAGTAATCTAGTAAATTAATTAATATAAAAATAAGACAATATCCAACTAACCACCAACTACTGACTAACCAACGAACCAACAAAAATGTCAACGAATATATCTAAGTGTGTAAACAACACCCTGGATACATTAAGTGGGTGTTTAATAGTGCCAAATGTCAACAAGAGCATAGAGGAGGCGCTGGCCCGCGATCAACACGCAGTAATCGTTACCTACTGGGTGCTGATGACGCTCGGCGCGTTTGGCAACCTGGCAGTGCTCATCAGCCTGGCGAGGACGCGACGCAGGAAGTCCAGGGTCGACCTTCTCATGATGCATCTGGCAATCGCCGATGTGTCAGTCACCTGCGGTGTAATACCACTAGAGGTAAATTATATTTTACAAACTGTTGACCACGTGTACATTCATTTCTTATTTTTCTTATAGGAATTTCTTGTAACTAAATTCTGCGTATATACCTTTGACAAAATGTGTGAAAATTTGATGACGATCGGTTATAAATAAACAAAGTTTACATTCGCATTTACCCGTTATCTTAGGCGAATGACAACCGAATCAAGGCGATGCAACGCATTTATGGCCTACGTTTGAGCGAGAAATAAGTAAATACGACGCGACGCGACATTACTCTAAAATATAAAATAGTCATCGTAATATCTCTGTTGTCTAGGCTGCCACCATTATAAATGGCGTGTTAATTATAGGTGGCATCTAATCGCATATTATCGCACCCCGTCAACGGACAACGGTTTGTAACATGAGATATATCCATGCTAATATCGGATGTTTGGAAACAGGACTAGTCTTCATCGTTTCGTTGTAGTCGTACGATCGCGTTACAACTATAAGCGATTTCAAACATATTTATGTATCGCAAACAATGAGAGCAATTTGCCGGTATGAACCATAGTAGTGGTAGTGGAACCTCCACGCATGACCGTATCCTAATCCGATAATTTAAAAAAAGTAACGGCCCGAAGTTCTCTAGAGATCCCTCCGAAGTCCGATGTAACTATAACCTACAGATGCCTTGAAAACGGTTACATTGAAAGTCAGTTCCGAAAAAACAAGAAACATAGGAAAGACGGTAGAGAAGATAAAGATTGTAAACTGAAGTTTTTACAATCGCGGCAATGCGACGCGATTCGACACAACGCTAAATTTCCACACTCAAAGAAACGTACGTCATAAATAAATTCATAAAATGATTATCCATTGTAGACTGACCGGTTGCCGTAGTGGTAACATACTTGCCTCTCACGCCGCAGGTCGTGGATTCGATTCCCACCCAGGACAAACTAATGTGTATGAACATGTCTGTTTGTCCTGTGTCTGGGTGTAGTTATCTATATACGTACGTATTTACAAAAGAAAAGTATTAATATATGTACAAGCTCTGCTTAGTTTGGGATCAGATGGCCGTGTGTATTTATTAGAAGATAGCGGTTTTACATGAATACCATGACAAAGATACATTGTATGACATCTCCATGGTATTTGTGACGTACGTTCCCGCCATAATCAGTCGCGCTTTTAGTATTAACGCATCATGGAGGATTGCGTCGTATCGCGTCGCGTTGCATCGCTCACCCAGGATCATGGGTGAGGTTTTACGTTACTTGAATAAGGGATAGATTTCATTTCATTTATTTATGAAGAAGGAGAAACTTCAAGAAAAGTTTTTGCCTTTTCTACGGCTATTGAGTTTACAATATATAAATAAAACAAAAACCATTAAAGTAAATATATGTATACTAATATATTTTTCAAGGGATAATCTTAAATTTATAAATAACTAGCTGTTTCCCGCGGCTTTGCACGCGTTCGCCTAATGTTTTCCTCGCTGTAACTTTTGTAATTTGATTACGCTTATAATAATTTTAATAATAGGTAACTTGTGTTAGAAAGTTTTTTTATATACGGATATCTATCTATGAAATCTAAATCTATACGTAGCGCTCACCTAAGTGACCGCTATCCATAGATATCTCTTGCGATAACTCGCAAACGCTTGTTGCAGATGTGATGCCTACTTTTAATAGACAGAGGAGAGGATAGACAGAAAAATTGACATTTCCTTCTCCTATCTATCCCCCTCACCATTGAATCCTCTTTCCTTTTTAGGAAATGGTGGGAAAAGGACGAAGATTAAAATTAGGCTTCTGGCATCTTACTCATCAGACGAAACGCCACTTCACGCCTGTCTTCTGTAAGATCGTGGTATTTCACCGATCGAGCGACCCATATGTGCAACAAACGTTGTTGCAGACTCTACCTCTAGTTGTTTTTTTCAAAACGAATAACGTTACCATCTCAACAGATGTTGTAAATGAGGCTTTTGTAGATTTTTTGCTCTTAAAATAAGGGAAATTCAATTAAATTAATATCCTGTAACATTCAAAGGTGGATTCCGCATCGATTGGTTATGTTATAATATTATTTATTTATTTATTTATTTATTTATTTATCCATTCATTCATTCATTCGATCATTCGTTAATTCGATCATTCGTTCATTCGTTCATTCGTTCATTCCTTCCTTCATTTATTCATTCATTCAATTTATTTATTTATTTCTGCATGGAAGACCCATAGCTCAATCTACAGGAATACAACAATACAACCTAGTTACAATATTGCCAATAACAGGTCTTCACTTATAGATATAGCTAAACTAGTTAATTTGTCAATGAGCATGAGAATAAATTACGATTGTAAACAGGATAAAAAAGAATTATACCCGATACGTACTGTAGCTTTCCAACACGCACAAAGAAATCAATTTTCCTTCTTTCGTCTTCACATAGTAGAAAACTTCAACCCCGTCTAACTCTAACATACAAACAAAGCAACAACACCTCCTAGCACGCCAAAAATATGGAATATACTTAAAATTTATTGTACTACGTAAAAATTCGCTACAAAAGGAATTATATAAATTTCTACATAACGGCCTCCCGCCGTACATTGCATAGGAACTTTATATAGAAGTCTTCTTTTGTGAAGCTAAATTGATCATGTGTATTATACGAGTCCCGTTAGCCAAATAAATAATGAATTGTAACATTTGTTTAGGATGTACGCATTCTGTTAGGGCGGAGTTACGTGAGGTATATTTGTAAATTGAACTCAAGCTACTCATATTTACAGAATGAAATGGAGATATGGAAGTTGACAGTTTGTCATGTTACGTCGCTCATCTAGATGGGCGATTCTCCGTTGATTTAAGCTAAGGCCTTGTTCTAGAACATTCACCGTAGAATATAATGAATTCAGACAGTAAGTCTTGTGGCAACGGATATTGCATTTATCATGTTTGTGTTTTTTATAATTAGACCAATATTACCCATATAATACGAGTCAATTCATATGGATATAGTTCAATGGAACATTAATTTCAGATAAATCAATAGCCGTTGTGGTTGTGTGTAACTGTCACATTGTGTGACAACATGTCAACGAGCCATTGATGATTAAACTTTTACCATTTTTTTTTTGAGAATGTAATTTTTAAGTTTAACGTCGAACAATAACCTACTTAGAAATAGGTCCCGTTTATGGAATTTTCAAATATTTGTACGAGTTTTTATAAGTTCACGTCCGTTACCCAGAGGACTAGATAGAGATTACGGATTCTTGGTACTTGCAAACCTCTCTTGATTTTTCCCTTTTTCTGTTTGGTTCCGGTATAATTTAAATGAAAGTACCTTTATGTCATATAATATTGTATCTTTCAAACCGTAAAAAAACTATTAATGAGCAATTTTCCAGGTTATCCAGGACAAACAAAATATTAACAAACAAATTCATCTCTACATTAGTTTAACTTAATGAAGTGCTTATTTTTTCGTTTGTAAACAGTCATTATCAAGGTTATTATTATTATTTTAAATATACATATGTACAAGAATAAATTTTTTTGTTTTCTTATCACATTTTTTTTATAAATCAACAGAATGTAGAGAAACATTAACATTTTTTGAAGGCATAAATTTGGGATCATATTTAACTTAAAAGAATTCTTGGGTCAAAACGAATTTTACACTGGTTTTCTTTATCGAGAAAAATTGTTGGTATTTTTCACACTTATCTTTAAAGTAAATGATTTTGAAACTTTGCAAGCTGGGATGACACATGTATAATTTTTTTTGTACATATATGCTATTGATTGTGAATGAGCTTTTTTTTGTAAAATTAACACTGTTACTATTAAATTTAAATTCCAATTGACATTGTTTCATAATTAAATATACTTATGTATCTGCAGAAGTGAAATTAAGCAATCTTCGTAAATTCGAGTCGACTTTTGTTATCGATAAAT
The DNA here is from genome assembly GCA_018246295.1 of Papilio alexanor hazarajatica. Classification (NCBI taxonomy): domain Eukaryota; kingdom Metazoa; phylum Arthropoda; class Insecta; order Lepidoptera; family Papilionidae; genus Papilio; species Papilio alexanor. The sequence goes on along the minus strand of DWLR01000580.1, from coordinate 7,824 downwards.
GGAATATACTTTTGTGTTTTTGTTTATTGCAGGAAATGAAATATTTTCGATAAAATGTCATTGATAGAGCATTATTGTTAAATATATGAATATCTTTTTCACAGCGTTGTTTAAACATTACGAGGATACAGACTAACAGTTAGAGAGCTTAAATGTAAATTAAATTTGATCCAATAAACTCGGTGAAAAGTGTTTTATGGAAAATTAAAATTAATTTCTACGTCAGTAGACTTAGAGTTGTTACTAATAATAAATTAATGATACTTATTTCTAATAATAATTCTAAACCGTTTTACTTTTTTTTTATTCGTACTTTTTATTGTACATTATATAACTAATTCAATTTGTTTTTTTTTTATTTATTAAGTGTGTTTATTATTAAGTTGTGGTTTTTATGCTAACGAAACCTGCGCAGAAACTAGTATCGAATTTCATAGAATTTATAGGAGCGTAATTATTATTTTTATATTTGGTAATTAACTGGAGTGTCGAAATCAGTGATAGAGTCCGCAACAACAATATCTATTGCCGAATAGGCCCGCTCGACTGGTGAAATAAGACAACCTCACAGTAGACAGGCGTAAAATATAAGTTTTCTGCGTTTTAAAAAACATGCACTTTCCTTTTGAGTCGATGTGATTGATTTAACTCTTTTGTTTATTTTATGTTAATATTTTACTAAATTACTGCAGTTAAATATTAAATGAATAAATACTTTCCTTTGTAATTATCACTTTTTATTCGACTTATTTTTCTCTCTCTTCTTGTTATTTCTTAAGATTTTACCCGACTGACCAAGAAGGACAGTAATGTTTTTTGTATGTAAGTATTGTTTTTTGATGTCATAAGTTGCAGTTCTTGTACTCTGTACAGATCGGATGGAAGTACACGAACGAGTGGTTGGCGGGTAACATTCTGTGCAAGGTTTTGCTTGTGATGCGCGCGTTCGGCCTCTACCTCTCCTCCAACGTTCTAGTCTGCATATCTCTTGATAGGTAAGACAGCAGATTACGAACAATTCTAAAGATTCTAGATTCTGAAGATATATTTTAATGAATTGTTTTGAAGAGAGGAGTATATATGATATTAATAAACGTAATAACTAATTAGCAATTCATCGTAATCTTGTTATTTTCTGACCTCTCTTTTTGACTTCTCTTTTCTTGGAAATAATTTCTTTCAGAAGATATATCTATTCACTTAGAAATATAGAATTTTTAGAAATAAAGGCTTACTTAGATGTAATTCTAAAATGTTGTGTTTTGTTTTTCTTATTTATTCGTCTTATACTCCAAATATGCTAACACAATCGTGTTATTATCGCCTCTCAACTGTTTAACTGTTGTTGATTATGATAGATATCATTAAAATAGTAGAACTAAGAGTTAATATGCTAGCAATTCTCAGCCACAATGTTATCACGATAAATTTTGTAGCAAATGTCACATAAATTTATAATTCGTTCCCAGGTTTTTCGCAGTACTATATCCATTGAAGTTACGAGCTGCTCGCAAACGCAGCCAGTACATGCTGTACTGGGCGTGGGCCATGGCGTTGGCATGCAGCTTGCCGCAGGTATTTCTTCGAGCCATGTTTACTCTTAGCTTGTATTTTTTAGAACTAGCTGTTGCCTTCAGCTTGAAGTTGTCAATAAGTATTTATGCTACGCAAATATAGTGGTGGGAATCAGTTAGTCATATTATTTTGTTAACACCAAATATTTAGTAGTCAACTGTACCTGGGCAGGCCTCCCACCAGATGGACCGACGATCTGGTCAAGGTTGCGGGAGTGCACTGGATGAGGGTGGCGGAGAACCGATCTTTGTGGCGATCAATGGGGGAGGCCTACGTCCGGCAGTGGACGAACATAGGCTGAGATGATGATGATGTTGAACTGTACCTGCTTATTAACTATTATGAAGGTTATATTTTTCCATTTCTCAGAAACAGTTTGTTTACGGATTAAAAGGTTTCCTTTGCCCTTGACAATGTGCGTATAAAATTTCATACGAGTCATTAAGGCCTTACAGCATAGCAAATAATAATAAATTCATATTGGTTACGTTATATTAATTGTAATATTAGATATGATAACTGTGTGAACGACGGATATGTTGCAAGATACATCTGCACAGAATCAATACGCCTATACCTACGAGTTTATTACGAGTGTAAACAGAAGGCAGATTAGAACAAAATAAGAACAAAATAAAGGAAAAGAATACACAATAAATGTATATTAATGAGTGATGTGTATGTATGTATGTATGTGTGTGACTGTTTATAATGTCTGTGTGATGATCTCGAAAAGTTTTTATATCACCTACAATATAAATATTTGAAAATGTTTATTTTCCCATCAACGTTGTCGTTAATAACTTTAATAATGTATTTGTGCTACGAAAGATATTTATTAAAACAGTTTTAAGTTAGAGCACAATGCCTTAGTTATGAGATTATGATCTTGGCTTGGTTTGTTGGACGATGTTGTTTGTGAAATTGAAGACATCATTAAATGATTATAGTCCGGACAAGGTTAGTATGAAAAAGAAATCAAATATCATACACAAAAGTGTTCTCACCGTTATTCAATTTATTCAGTCTCCACTTGCAGGTATTATAACAGTGTTTTGTGCACCAGAGCGCGGTGTTCCGGGTACTGCAGCACCCACAGGTGGCGGGCTTCGAGCAGTGTGTGTCATTCGACGCGTTCGAGAGCGTCGGCCAGGAGATCGCGTACAACGTGAGCTGCCTCTGCGCCATGTACTTTGTCCCGCTCCTCGTCATCACCGTCTGCTACGTCTGCATCTTCTGCAAGATACGCCGCTGCAGCAACGAACTTAACGGTAAGTGGTTACTCAGTTTTTTTAAAGGAAGAGGTAAAATAGCAACTGAAACACCAACTTATGTGACCTATCATCTACAACACTTAAGAATTATAGTTTAATTGCGAGAATTTTAAGGGGCGAGTGGATTAGGACAAAAAAATGTAAAGAACGAAGAGGAGATGAGTCTACAGCACCTCAAGTTACTACTGCTGGCTCTTCGACTTTTATACAAGTACATATATGAGTACTCAGAGAGTAGAGTTCCTAATAGAGGTCCAGAATCTAAATACGTCGACGTCTAAACACTACTAGATTATTATTTTTAGAACCGTGAGTAGACGTTTGAAGTGCGATAATCTTTTGGGACTTATTTTTGAAGCTTACGGCAATAATCAAGTGTTGAATTAATGTTGAAACTGTTAATAAATTTTTTGAACCTTGTTATTCGAAAAAAATAACAATAGCTTACTGTTTTATAGATAAACACACGTAACACTTTTCAAAATATACGATAATCAAGTAAAATTAAATATTTGGTATTATAAATTACAGGTACCACGTTGTAATTAGTTCAAGGGCATTAGATATGCAAAAGTAATAACTTTTGCATATCTATCTAATGCTAAATCTTTAACAAAAAAACATAGCGGCTTACCAAAGCTTTGGTAAGCCGCTATTATTTTATTAGATTTATCGTGACTTGATTTTTATGTACATTTAAGAGCTGTGCTAACATAAGTCTCTGAACTCAGAATTCCTATGGTTCTATTGGGCTTAAAATTTCTCATGCCCTCGAACTAAATTTCGATAATTTGAGAATAAGTCAGAGCAGTATTTTTATTATAATTTCTGTCTGAAATAATTCAACTGTGTCAGAAAACTGCGTGCACAAGAGCGAGTGCGTATCAGGCGTGCGCCTACGCCGCTCCGACCACCGGCTGCTGGAGCGCGCGCGGCGCCGCACTCTGCGTATGACCGTCGTTATTGTGACGGTATTCGCACTCTGCTGGCTGCCCTACGCCGTCATGGCCATGTGGTGAGACTTCGACGATAATCTGACTACTGTAGAAATATTTATGTACTAACTGGTTCTAAAATTTCCTTTGCGTAGAATGATTATTACTTAAAGAATTGCCAAGTTCAAAGTATCTTTACGCTGTATCAATTTCCTTACGAGATTGAGATTTGTTCGATACTTATAAACATAAGAACAAAATTAAAAATTTCTTGCTTTTTGTTGATCATGAAAATAAAAAAAATGACGTTGCTTTAAGTACGAATATAAAAAAAAAATATTGAAATGGAACCTATTTTACAAAGTTCACAGCGTATATAACCAGTGGCTTCGCATGCGTTCAAAAGATCGCTATCAGTAAAAAATAACGCAATAAAATCCGTTAAAATAGTTTAATTTAAACAAGTAGTGTTTGCGCAAATGTAAGAAATCATTGTATTTTACTCATCTTTTGGTAAGAATTTATAAAATAACGTGTGAACATTTCTAACATTTAATTAACGAAACATTTTATCAATGAAAGCCAAAAGCTTGAAAACACCTCGGAAAATGTTTTGAAATTTTTGCGTCTATTGAGTGGTAGGAAGTCATGTGGTAAATTTTAATAAAAATATAAAATTAGTCTTTTAATTTCTTTTAAATAATCACCAAATACATATTAACGTGTTATGTATAACCTTTGTTTAAAAAGTGTAGGTCTTGATTGCATATAAGCACACATAGAAAAATGATGCGAACGTGAAGTGTTACATTTATAAAGGCTTAACCAGGGCACGAAGTAACATGGTTAAAAATCTTTTAGTAGGGGTGATTATACTTCTGCGTTTCATCAGATGATGACGTTGAATGTTGGTAACTTAAAGCTGGGCATTCTGTAGGTACATGATAGACAGAAAGTCTGCTTCGCGTGTGTCGCCGCAGCTGCAGGACCTGCTATTCGCGATGGCCGTCTCCAACTCCTGCATGAACCCGCTGGTGTACGGCTCTTACGCAGTGCGCTCCAACGAGACATTCCAGAAGCTGGTCAGAAAATCCTGCTGCTGGTCTCCTGGCTCTACCAACAATACAGGTAGTACACTAATTATTAAAAAAAAGTAAAATAAGCATTCACATCCGTAACAACGAGGGGTAGACAGATTAGGGATTTTCAGTTTCAATTGTATGTTAATAGTGTAATTAAAGTAATTAAATACTCCCGTCAGTACATGCATGCTGACGATATGTTTCTATTATTTGGTGATAAAAAATTGTCACAAATACAAAAAAAACATGCAGACTTATTTTTGATTTTTATAAGTAAATGGGCACACGATAACAGTATCATTATTAATACAGATAAAACTAAGTGTATGTATGTATGCATTTACTCTCCACAGAATAAAACTGAAAAAAAAAAACATCAAGCACAGTGATATAGGTACTATTGGCCATTCTTATGAATGCCTTCATACATTTTCGCAATCTACTTGTAAATGTATTCAACTAGAATATGTTCAAAATTACAGATGTCTTGGCTTAATTATAAATGAATATTTTAATTGGAAATGCCATATAGAGGTCGGCAGCAATACTATTAGGAAAATTTGATTACCTAAGGGATATTCTAGACAGAAAACTTTGTATATGATATTTTATGCATTGGTGGGCTCTGTTATTAACTATGGTGTTGGTGTGTATGGTAGGACTTTCAAGTCGTATATATTTAATATCAAAAATCTACAAAATGGAATAATCAAAAAATTAGTGAACAGGAATATATTAAAACATATAAAAAAGATTATATGGAATTGTTTAGAATATGTAAAATTTTGCCTATAGAATAAAAACTTAAATTAAATATAGTTTTAGAAAATTATTTTAGTGTGGAACATAAGAAAAAAGCAAACAATAAATATAATACTAAACGGGTTAGGAAGGAGAAATTTGTATTAGCAAAGACTACTAACTATTACGGGGAAAGGTGTAATAATTACTTAGTACCAAAATTATATAACGACATAGCCTGGTTGAGAAGTGATTGTGGCTTACATAAAAAAAAATCTATAAGAAATAAACTAATAAAAAAATGGAAATAAATATAACATCTCTCTGCCAACTATTGGTACTCTTAATACCGTATTTCTACAGTACCTGATCAAAACGCCTCGTAAAAATCTGTCAAAATACTGGTTTGTTAGGTTTTTTTTTTTTCTTATTTTGAAGATTTCGTTAGTTACTCGTTAATTCATGAATCTATTCTGTTCACATCAGGTAACACTGGTTTGACTTCGAACAGAAATAAAATTCGTAATCTCGAAGACTTGGCGGGTAAATTGAACAAGGTAAGCTTTAACAATGTTACAAAATTATATTAATATATAATATAATACATATAGTACAAGAGTTTCTAAACTTAAGTGGCAACAGACTGGGCGCACTGTTCATAGAACGAATATGTAGTTAATGGCGCCAGAATAAAACATTTCTTATAAAATTATAAAACAGTGAAGTGACGTTTGTTTACTAAGTTCAGGTATTAATTCGGAACAGAGTATAAGTAGTTAGCATTGACTTCCGTATGTTATAGCGGTAGCAGTGTAGTCGACTGACAAACATTTATGTTTTACGTTTCTTAGAACGGCAACCCCCGTGTGAAGATTGGGGTGCGTTTCGCGGAGACGTCATTGATGGAGCCTCATCAGGCGGCGGAGGTTCGAGTGCGGCGCGGGCCCGCCTGACGCCCTCCGCAGCGCCTCATCTGCGCGCCCCGGGAACGCCTGCGTGCTCTACACGAGTGCCATATGGCGAAGTCTGCCGTCATATAAGCATATGACATTAAGGACATTCTAGTATTGTAAAAATATAAATGCGACTCCAAAATTTCGCTTCAATCGCAACACTGTAATAATGGTTCCACAGTTATTAATTTGGGATTCTACGAATAAACTGTAAAAAAAATTACTTTTTAGTTTTTAGTAAAAATTCTGCATATCTAATAAAATTTGTAAAATTATAGATTTTTTACTATAATGTAGTACTACCACCACCACCACCACCTCAGCCTATGATCGTCCACTGGTGGACTTAGGCCTCCCCCTTTGATCGCATAATTGGGGGCAATGTGTCATAACCAAGCTTGACAGGCGGGTTGGCGATCGCAATATGTTCCACCGTACTAAGAAAAGGACGCTGCTGCCCGTCCTCCAGTGGTCTTTACATCCAGACTCAAGACAAACATAACTCAAAACAATACTTTGAAATGTATATTTTATTTTAAGACTAATAAAAAAATCAAAACATATAATTACGTATTTAAATTATTATCTACACATACATAAACAGATCGTTTAATATATTTATATACCGAAATGGGCACATTATACGTGTTTTAGTATATAAGAAATGGCTTCACATTACTAAATAAGCAGTTCCACCGCTTAATTCATTCGTAGGTCTTCAATTGTCTATTTCTGCGCCATAGTCGTTTCCAATTGTCTATAAATTATATAGTATAGTAATTATTATATAGTGGAAACCCAAATGTGTATTAAGAATTCTTTTCGAGATTCTGATTCTTGATTCTGGAATGACAGCCACTTACATGTCAACACAGCATAGGTAGACCTTCCACAAGATGGACCGGTAATGGAAAAAAGGTAGTGGGAGTGCACTGAGTGAGGGGCAATGCATTTTTGGTGGTGATTATGGAGGAGACATACGTCCAGCAGTAGACGCACGTGCAGTTCCTCTGGTGTTGTCAATGTTCATGAGCGTCCGTCGCTTAACGTTATTATATATACCGCTTATCCTATAAAGAAAACGTCTATTGGCTGATAAAAAGTGTATTAAAAACTTTTATTATGTAAATTACCAAGGATGTAATTAGAATGGTAATGTATGCTAAAACGATCTTAACCCTTCATTGCATGATTTAATATTTTCTTATAAAAAATTATACGATACGATATTATATAAAAATTATATTATAATAATATATAATAT
>DWLR01000579.1:0-24062 GCA_018246295.1 Papilio alexanor hazarajatica | reverse complement strand
TTTATGATGTATATTTTGCATAGATCTTTCTTAAGGCTATTTATATGATTGTATTTAATTGTTTAATTATTATTAAACAATTTATTTTTAATTATTTAATATCGTTAGTTACAGTATGTAGTCCAGGTATGGTTTAAATTCACAATTGGACTAGGGAGATGGCGCTACCATGGGAATCTTGGCATTTTTTTTAAATCTAACTGATAGCACAAGGACATTACCTGAACCCACCAAACTTAACATCGCGATTATTAACTACGTATTTCACCAATCACAATCTAAGGACTTTCCCTACCGACAAAGCTACATAAACATGAAGATCTAAATCATACATTTTCTCTAGTGCTATTTTTCCCTTTCCCGATTGACCATAAGGAGAGGATCATAGAAAAAATTACCACAATAATGAATTCTCCTTAGACAAGTGATATTTAGCATAGTTATTACACAATGCGTATCGTTTAATGATATCATAAAGCAATATAAGTTTAGGCATACGATACATTATAATCTTAATGAAATCGTCTTCTCTATATGGAGGAACGGATAACTTCTCTATATGGAGTGGTGCTAATGGAACGTGTAAATTAACTATGCGTTAAATATGCAGGTATCAATACAAAACAAGGTATAGAAAAAAAATACTCATAAAAGATACCTAAGACCGGATAAAACCAAATTTAAAGTCCTTAAAAAATCTAGAGTCGTAACCCCTTAGTTGGGCAAGGCTCGCTTTTAATTTCTAAGTTAGATTCTCAAATGATATTGTTAATTTCATTCAAGAAAAACAAAATGACGTGTCTTAGATATAAAACGTAGAAGAGAAACATAGAGAGAGAAGAGCAGTAGCAGAGATATAAATAGATTGAGTGTAGAAATTTACGACCCGGGACTGCGTTATTACATAAAAGATTTTGGGAGTTATAATTTTCGTAGATAATTCCCCAATCGATTGACCAAAAGATTGACATGGTGGTTGGTTGATGTAGTGTCTCCTACAAGATAGACCACTGTATGGCCTCATCCTTTATGGCGACTCGACTTTATGGAGACGCCCAAACCCAGTAATGGATGTCTCTTGGCTATTGAAAAACCTACTATTTTACCGACAATTTCAAAAAGTAACTACTACTTACGTTTTCATTATTTAAACTGAATATTACATTATTTAAACTTAATGTAACATCACAGAACTATTTTGAAATACTTAGAGAATCTACATATGTCTGTGCCCTTTTTTATCTCTCCAATGATGTTCGGCTCGGACACCAGTTCCTCAAATTCTTTCTCTTTACGGATACGCCATGTACCATCCCAATTTTGCATTGGCCCTAGTATATTTTTAGTATCTTAAGTTCTGTCACTAGAAGTAGAAGTATCTTTTTCCTTTGAGGTCAGTGTCCACGCTTTATAGCCATTCATTAAAATCGGTCTGGTCACTGTTTAATAAATGCTTATTTTAGTACGCCTGCTGAGAAGTCCCTACTAATACATACCTCCGCTAGCTCGGCCACCCGCAAAGAATGAGTGACTGACGCCCAGTCGACCGTTACAAGTTTTGCTGGAAAGATGATCTGGAGAAGTACCTACGGGACCTCCAAGACATTTTTGTCAGAGGCCAAGGCCCACTTTGTCTCACTGCGCCACTCCAGTTATTTAGTTAGTGAATTGATGTGTATGTCAATAGAAATTATTTACACATAATATTCCTTACGATGATTCCTGATATATACGATGTCTAGCAATACTGATGAAGGTTTAAAGGAACAGTAGTAGTGGCTGCAAAAAGAACATCTGTTGCACTGTAAGGCTCGCTCGATCGGTGAAATAGCACAACCTCACAGAAGACAGATGTGAAGTAGCAGTATTCTGCGTTTTGGAGGTGGTCGAAGTGCCGAAGGCCTAATTCTGGTCCTCTTCCCCATTTCATATAAACAAACGATGGGAAGGGGAAGAGGATTTAATAGGGGAGGTGATGGATAGAAAAAAGAAATATCGTTTTTCTGTTTACCCTTTTTCCATGAAAGTAGACTAGTATCTGTAACTCACTAGTTTGTTGATGGTGCTACAAGTAACGGTCACTTGATATAGGATGAACCATTTGCTCATTTGTCACCTTCTTCTATAAAAATGAAACGTTTTTGAGATGAAATTAATAATTAATTAGTGTGGAGTAGATAAAATTTTTTCATGGCGTTGAATTAATGTAAATAGTCGAGTATTTGCGTCATAAAATTATACCTTCATTTAAAACAAAACCTTATCGTATACATATATTTCTTAATTCAGTTCTCAGTAAGGGATATTTTATTGTTCATTAAGCTAATTGTTCTGACCAATGAGAATTGCATTATCATGGTATTACAATAAAGCTCTGGTATAATTCTGCAATTTATATTTCAAGATAAGTTTTCTTTACAGCTCTCCGAATACAAACAATAATATTTTCGAGCCGGCTCTGCGCCGCCATTTTGCCGCCAAATAAGGAGCATACATCACAAAACAGTGTAATAAACGTCCATAGATCGGCCCCGCTCACAGCTCTCGAGTTAAATAGCTAGCACAGAATAAAATCGCACTTTTTTTAATTATTGCAATATAGGTTTACTGCTTACAGCGTACATTTTCGTTCTGTGACGTTAGTTATCTGTATTCAATGTTTAGTAATATATATTTTAGTCAAAAATCATCAGATCTCAATCAGTTTTTCCTTGAAAACGTATTTAATATTTGTCTTGCGTCAACTTAAGTCGCATAAATTCATAATTATCTTAAATATCGTTTATTTTTCATTAACATCCAAACTTTCGTTGTGTTTTTAAATTGAAATAGTTTGGTTAGGAACTGGTTGGGCCAATCAGAATGTTACAATAAATGAATAGCAATTAAAAACCTTTAAAAGACATGATAGCTTTCTTTTATGTTATTTTCAGACTCCAGCTAATCCAAAAGGTGTCTCGAAAATTAAACATACATTTTATGTGAACGCACTTAGCAACGTTATATTTTAAAATACCATCAGTCCATTGTTAGAATATTGCTCACACGTAATTGGCTATTTCGCGCTACCGTTTAAGGCAATCACAATTGAGTATTCATAGGCTAAGAACAACTAATTGACAAGAGCATCGGCCGACGTGACATTGGCGCTGCGTTCATCTTCCTTTAGGCACGTTCGAAGGTAAGCACCGACTGCGAACCAGTATGGATGCACAGCTGAATTGTGCAACATTAATGAAGCATGAATTGCTCGACGGTCACGTCTTTTATAAATTATAATGTTACCCTTTAAGGTCACGTCGCAAGGGATTCACTTAATAATTTGTAGATGTTGTATGTGACAGGATTAAGCTTATTAAGTCGTAATACGTTTCAATGCTTGCTGTTTTCCAAAGTGGTCTGGTCTGGTCTGGTCTGGCACGTCTAGCATATCTGGCATGTCTGGCCTGCCTGGCCTGCCTGGCCTTTTTTTCCGTGGGATTTCCCTACGGAAAAAAAGGCCTTACGCATACTCGTCTCGTGTTGGGCAGAGTATACAGAGACGAGTTATGTCGGGCTTGCACCGACTAAAACCCCACGGTAGTCGCCAACAGCGCTAACAACGGGCCACGGAATCTCCATTTGGAACCCTACCGCAGTCCCTCGCACGCTTTGAAAAAAAAATGTTTGTCCTTGCGCGAGTTTTTCTTCACTTATTTCCTGCGCTGGGTTGCTCAATGAACGCTCAGGTCCCTTAGTCTGAGCGCCCGCTACCCTGAAGTCCCCGTTTATGGCAGGGGAACCCCATTTAGCGGTTGGCCGTGGTCAGGCGTGATAGCACGGTGACCTCTCCGACCCGGATCTGTCCGTTGACAAGTCCTCTCGGCAGCCTCCTTTTTAATCATAACGGTTCGGAGATAACACGGGCCACGTGGCGATCTATTGGAGCGGTAGAAATAGCGGCTCACCCTGCTCTCTAATAAATAAAGGGATTGGCTTCGTTGCTGTGCAATGGTCCCCCCTAGCAATAGTGGGCTGCTATGTATCTCCAAATATAGCCCTTGCCGACTATGAGTTTTATCTTGACACGCTGGCGGACTGCATTCGCAGTTGCTACACTCGCCCACTTGTTCTTGGCGATTTCAATGCCCACTCTAGGGAGTGGGGGAACTCAAGAGATGATGCTAGGGGTAAGATTCTGATGGATTGGGCGGCTGGACTAGACCTCCGTTTAATAAATAAGGGAACGGTTAGCACATGTGTTCATCGGCAAGGGGAGTCAGTGGTGGACCTCACATGGGCGTCACCTGCTGCAATGAGACTTCTGTCTGGGTGGCGAGTGGCGGAGGATGTGGTTACCTTATCGGACCATCGCCACATCTTCTTCGATGTCGCAGTCTATCGCCCACATGCAGGCTTAGCAAGCCGAGTAGACAACCTGGCACAACGTTGGTGTCTTAAGCAGCTGGATCGTGATATGCTCCCAACTGCCGGTGTACGTATCGGTATGGTCACAACAAGACGACACGATTCCAGCCGATCCAGAAGACGCCGCAATTCGGTTCTGTGACACCATGAAGCGTATTTGTGATACGGCTATGCCCCGACTAGGCCGCTCTAAATCAAAGGGCGTGTACTGCTGGTCTGCGAAGATCGCGCGACTGCGGGCAATCTGTTTGCGAAGCCGACGCCAGTACACAAGAGCCCGGGGGAGAAGGCTGGTCTCAGCTGAGGAGATATCCCATCTCTACATGACGTACCGCTCAGCTACAAAATCCTTGCAGACGGCAATCTCAGAAGCTAAATCTCGGTCTTGGAGTGAACTTCTGAAGGGACTTAATACGGATCCATGGGGCCGACTATACAGGATGGTTTTGGGGAAACTTAGACCATGGGTGCCCCTATTGACGGAAACGTTAAATCCGGTCTTTTTAGGAACTGTGATTTTTTTGAACACTTTTCCCGAAAGGCTGGCCAATACCCTTGATCCATCCTCAATGTCTTGGTCATGGCAGGACGAGATAGAAGTGACAGCCGAAGAGCTAAACCGAGCTGCAGTCCGCTTGAAAGGACAGAATACGGCGCCGGGGCCCGATGGAATACCAGGTCTGATATGGGTACTATGCCTACCAATTCTTGGGGAAAGACTGAGGCAGCTATTTACTGGGTGCTTTCGTTACACGGTTTTCCCCTCAGCCTGGAAAGAAGCAAGGCTAATTCTTTTAAAGAAGGAAGGCAGAACCGCAGAATCCCCCTTTGCATATCGTCCTATATGCCTCCTAGATGAAGCTAGCAAACTGCTCGAGACAATAATTGCCGCTCGTTTAAATCAGTATTTGTCGCTTGTCGGTCCAGATCTTTCCGACAACCAGTTTAAATTCCGACGGGAGCGCTCCACAATTGACGCAATTATGCGTGTCCGCTCCTTGTCCGAGCAAGCGGTGTCCCGAGGTGGAGTGGCGTTGGCGGTAAGTCTAGACATTGTCAACGCTTTTAATTCCCTGCCTTGGCATATAATAAAGGAGGGACTATTACAGCATAACGTCCCACTTTACTTGCAAGCCATTATTTGCAACTACTTGCGGGACAGACATATCCTTTACACGGATCGAGATGGTACGAAAATCCGAAGGGAAATTGTGTGTGGGGTTCCGCAGGGTTCAGTTTTGGGCCCCTTACTCTGGAATCTCGCCTACGATGTAGTATTGCGTACCGATCTCTCCATCGGCATTAATATCATATGTTATGCGATACTCTACTGTTGGCCGAAGGGGAAACTTTTGAGAGAGCCCAGCAGCTGGCTGAACTCTGGGCAGAAATAGTGGTCGCCAGAATTAACAGCATTGGTCTTAAGATCGCACCGACCAAAACTGAGGCTTTGTGGTTCGATAAACTGCCAAGAACTAGGGAGCCACCGGACTCCTGGATACGCATTGGTGGGTCTGAAGTCAGAGTAGGTCGGTATATGAAGTACCTTGGTCTCATTCTGGACAGTCGCTGGGGCTTCGAAGAACACTTTATACGCCTAGTCCCCCGGATTGAAAGGGTAGTGGGTGCATTGCATAAACTGCTGCCCAATCTCGGAGGACCTAAGGAGGAAGTTCGCCGTCTCTATACGGGCATTGTACGATCCGTAGCGTTATACGGTGCGCCTGTTTGGGCAAAAAGACTGGCTATCCGCCGCAGTAGATCCAAGATCTACAGCGTACAGCGGAGAATGGCTATACGGGTCGTGCGTGATTATCGTACAATTTCGTTTGAGGTGGCAACCATTTTGGCTCGATTCCCACCGCTTGACATTTAGGCGATTATGGATGCTAGGGTGTACAACCGGCGAAGCATTCTTCGTCAAATTGGTGGAATAGAATTGGGTAAGGAGCTCGAGACGGTTAAACAGCAGGAACGACAAATCGCTCTGGAGACGTGGCGCAATAGGCTCAGTGAAGAGCGATACGCATACAAGCTCGTCGTACAAGCAATCCTGTCTGGCAAGTCTGACCTGTCTGGCCTGTCTGGCCTATCTGGCCTGTCTGGTAAGTCTGGCATGTCTGGAATGTCTGTCATGTCTGGCATTTCTGGCAGGTCTGGCCTGTCTGGCCTGTCTGGTCTGACCTGTCTGGCTTGTCTGAACTGTCTGGTCTGGTCTGAAATGTCTAGCATATTTGGCTTGTCTGGCATGTCTGGCATGTCTGGCGTGTCTGGCGTGTCTGGCCTGACTGGCCTGTCTGGCCTGTTTGGCATGTCTGGCATGTCTGGCATGTCTGGCATGTCAGGCATGTCTGGCCTTCCTGGCCTGCCTGGCCTGTTTGGCCTGTCTGTCAAGTCTGGCCAGTCTGACCTGTCTGGCATGTCTGTCTCATCTCATCTCGCCTCGTCTCGTCCATAATATCGTCTAGTCTCGCCTCGTCTCGTCCATAATATCGTCTAGTCTCGTCTCGTCTGGTCTCATCTCGTCTATAATATCGTCTCGAAGTATTGATTAATACATTCGCTAGGACTAGATCTAGGAGCAGATGCTGAATTGTTAGAAATAATTACTTAACAGGTGGTGGTGGTAATGTAGCGTAACACAGGTTCACGAAATTAAGGCCTTAATATTAATAATGTACCAATTATCGTTCTCTATAAATTAGGCTATAAATTTACAAATTTATGGAGCGTTATTTAATATTGTACATCAACACATTATAAACGATTGCCGATTGGTCTTTTATCGTATAAACTCCCTTGCAAAGATTTTTCTCTCTCGTATTTATATGAGCATATTTCAATCGGCAGGAAATAATTTATACATCAACAATGGCCAGAAACAGTCTTCGTAATAGGAATATATAAAATCTATTTATTTGCTGCACTGTACATACCAATTATCTATATCTTAAAACATCAAACTTTCGGCGAGAAACTGCCAGAGCGGCGAGAGACTTCCCAAGTCGGATTGATACCGGTCACTTCGACAGATGTACACAGATTAAGTAAATTTAAGCTGCAATTTGTGTGCCGGAGTAAGTAAACCGAATGAACTCCCTCTGGAACCTCTCTTTTATTAACTACTACTGACTAATGGAACAGCAAATCTATGGACATTTGACAGTGGATATTTCTACGAATTTTTTGGATCTTTAACAGTAGTAGAGACCGCAAAAACAACATCTGTTGCACGAATGGGCTCCTCGACCTGTGAAATACCAAGACCTCACAGAAGACAGGCGTGAAGTAGAAGTTTTCTGTCTGATGAGTGAGGTACCAGCGGCCTAATTTTAGTTCTCTTCCCTTTCACCCTTTTCTAATAAGGAATGGGTGGGAAGGGAAATAGGATTCGACGGGGAGGGCGATGTATAAGATAAGGAAATGTCAATTTTTCGGTCGCAACTCGCAAATGCTTGTTGCAGATATCTATGGGTAGCTAGTAAGTAGTTTGCCACCTTTTGGTATAAAAAATGGAGCTACATTGCTACAAATAAAATAGTCACGTATAGTTTTTACATAGTTAGTTGAATGGAAGATAGACTTTAAAAGAATAGTATCAATAATTGTCCTTAAGAAGTAATAATATGTTCACCAATTTTTATCGGGTTATTATGATATGTTCCTATAGAGGTAGCTAAGACGAAATAGGAAGAATGAATCGGAGGAAGGCAGGAGCTAAATACCCTTTTGGCTAGTTCATTCAGAAGCCGACAAGATGATATAAATACGAAAAAAGAAATGAATCCTACACGTACACTGGAGCCTAGAACTACGCATAGTCCATACAAGTGTCGCTATCCACAAAAAACTCTTTTATTTAATTGCATTCTTTAACGAGAAACACATGATAGACGACTCTACAGAATTTTGGGCCGAGATGTCATCTTTGGCGTGAAGGCTTTCCATTACCCTCCTATCGGCACTTCGTTAGTCCAACACATTCTATCTGCAACTCGTTATAACATTAAGGTCTATTATTTCTTGCTCTGATCTAAACTACCCAACCAATTCTATCCGAATGTGTCTAGAATCGTTCATAGGAAACTGAACTTAGTGGTCGCGAGAATCCTTCATATCTTTGACACGTCCAATAGCCATTATTGTTTTTTATATGAATCACTGCTTTTGGATCATTATAAACACGTTCCTATTTTAAAAGCTTTGTGCTATTTTGAACCTTATTTTCTTAAGATAGATTTGTTAAGTTTATGTATTGGCATTTTTAGCTTTGTTGAAACGTGCCACCCGCAAGCGGATGGTGGTTGATAAAAAGAATCAGTAAGAAATAATCGAGTAGAATAATTCAACATAGATTCTGTTCTTTGTATTATATATTTATTTTTGTGGAAACAATAAAATGTATAGAATATATACAATGCATTTATAAACTTCACCTTTTTTATTAATTATATAGTCAATTCCCAGTTTACGAGTACAAACCATGAATTATGAAGATTGACGTAGATGTGAGTCCGAATCTTTGAAAACTCCTCATCCCTACTTCTAAGCTCTTATGCTTGATAATTACGGTGATGTTTTATAATCTAACTAGTTGTGCCCCGCGGTTTTTTCTGTTGTATTAAAAATTACAATACTATAGAATATTTCTCGCCCGTGCTATCCTTCCTTCTCGCTTAAGGTTCTTTACTATCTATTTATAGATCTATATATGACCATTATGGGATATGCCATAAAATGGAAATTGCTCTATTCCTTAACTAAAACATCGAGCAATCTGTTTGCCAACCCTAATAAACCGTGATAATGTATGTTATTTAAAATATGGGTATGCAAGTGTTTGTACGTGTTTTATTACGGTTCTCAAGAACCTTATCTTTTATCCTTATCTTTTCCGGAAACAATACGTATCATTTATTAATGACAAATAGTAATTGCACGATGTCAGGAATCCAAACCGGGTCTTCCAGGTATTTAAGAGAATTCATAAAATTCTCGACTATCGCACTAACGCTTTTAAAGGAAGTATCTTTTTTATATCATACATTGCAACCACCGTAGATTCTAACGGAGTGAATTATCTGTTCAACTGGTTGACAAAACGGGCGTCTTTGCCTTGGCTGGTTAGCTGGTTATATGAGTTATTCTTCTTAATGGCTTAAGTAATTAATACATGATGTATTATATTTAACTCACGATAAACGTATTCTTCTTCATGTCGTAATTTATATTTATACTTTTTTCTTTTTGTCATTAGTCGAAAAGCGTTATTTCCTTTTACATTCTAACATGAAATGAATTTATTTCAATCTTCATTAAAACCTCTTATTATTAAACACCACAAAGTTAATTTGGATTAAACTAATAGTTGTTATCATCGCTAATTCAACAATATTTTGAAAATATTTCATTGCACCATAAATAAAACATCGAAAAAGAAATACGTCAAACTAAAACACTAAACTCCAATGCGACATCGAAATCTGAGCAAGGACGCATCGCAACAAATTACTAGTTGTTTCGCATTTTATTTTTTGCTGAAAATATTCACTAATTCAAAGAATATGTTCCTTCAATTCTGTTGACAATACTAAAGGGACAATCATCCAAGCTATGGCTATGAATGACGGTTCGTCGCATGACGTTAAGATGCGATTCCACTAATGATCTGAACGGTTCGGCACTACACTTCTATATATCTCTCTGTTACTATGATTTACGAATCAGTTTTTTGCTTTATAATATAATCATCTTCTAATGCAGAGTGATTGAATAATCATCGTAAATCGAATACAAAATTTATATGCGAATATTTTCGAAATTAAAAAAAAAATTACTAAATTACAGGTCGTAGTCGGGTAGCAAATTATTACAACTTGTGTATAAATTCTGTGGGAAAAGCCTTTAGGTTATAGAATTAATAACGGTAACATAAATAATGGTAGCATTTGAAAATCAAAAGCTATTATTAGCGTATTATCAACGCACGCCCTTTAGCCTGAGATCTAGTACGGAGTCGTGTCTAAGTAAGACATCAAGCAGCATACAAAACATACAGCGACTAATTCCAAAAGTTTTCGTTGATATAATAAATTTTATTGTATTTAAGTTTAAATTCAACATGATTGGTCCATTTCATAAAACAAGTACATATAGCATGTTAAAATGAGAAGACTGATATGCGATGGTAGATGGGAGAGATGGATAATTGAGTGACTTCCTCGTGAAAACCTCCTCGTGATAATGGCTATAAACTGTCCGAGTGCCGTAAGAGGACGACTGCATATTTTGAAAAGCATTATGGAAGGTATGTTACCAGTATAGGCTGGTGATAATAATTATAGTGCGGGAAATTAATAGGCTAATGTAATTGATAAAATATTAGACCAAAATTACGAGAAATGGTAGTACATTAGCAGTAGTAACGCCACGAAAAACTTTGTGTATCTCATAAATACCGACAGGAAACGTTCAGTAAATGTACATTCAGCAGCTTTCATTGTCGCGAATGTTTCAATTCGAGACATAAGATGAGACTGTTGATAACATGTACGTTTTATCTACTGTTGCAGGCGATTTGCCACCTCATGTATCATGGTTTATTGCCATTATATTATTGTAAACGTTCTCTTAGTCAAATTGATTTCTTAATGGCAAAATATGCCGATAATAACCGCATACATAAGAGGCACATTGTTCGATTTCTTTTCGAGAACTGACTGAAACTTGCGCAGTTAAAATCACGACCAAGCAAGCTAGTATAACTTGGATATTATTTATAAAGATTATTGTCCGCTATCACTCGTAAACATCGGCATTTTTGGTGCATTTAAAACAAGTTGTGTTTTAGCACAATACACCAAATATTATAATACAAAATGTTCACGTTAATTCAGAAACAATCAAGCCATAATCTATGCGCGTGAAGGTCAAAGCTCTCCACCGTAATAACAATAAAGCAGGTTCTTTACACAGATATATATCTCGAATTACCGTCGTCAATGCTACCTGAAACATTACAGGATAACGTATCTAGAACACGGGGAGTGCCGACCAGTCTGGTAATGGTGTTTTTACAATTTTCTCGACACTTTAAACTGTGTTTTATTATTCTCTTACTATACAAAGGTTATAAAGATAGCGTTAAATGCAGCATGAGACCTAAACAAACCTCGTTTGCTTTGTTATGACTTGAATGGGAGCGTTACGATAGTTTAATGTTTTTTTATTATACACGCCTTTAGATAGGCATCGTAAGAGCATCTTTGCTGCTGCATATTTCTCTAAGTCTGTGCTATTCAAATCTGTTTTTTTAATTAAATATAAATCAACAAACAAATGATGATATATGTTTTCCTCCTTGCTGATCCTACATATTTTGCAAGTGAGGGTATACGTAGACTTTTTTTTCTACACATTAAACAAGAGATGTACAAAAACCTAATTTAGATCATCGAGCTCTAAATTATAATAATAAAAAAGTACGCTATGGCACGACAGGCTGCCTTTCTTGGTGTTAAGTCTAGTGAGCTATTGTTTATTTTCGTAACCCGTTAATATACTCGTAATATTAGTGATATTATATTAAACAAACAGATGTGAGATCGTCCGTTACGGCGCGCAGATGCGATTGCACCGTTCGTCCTATCCTGTTGCCACTAACTTATGTCAAAATATTGGAAAACATAATCTCTCAATTAATTTTCTTAAAAAATGTTTGAATAGGATTGTTTGAATTTTAGATTCATGTAATTATTATTATGTGTGAATTAATATTTTTGATGATATGTCTTGAAAAGGGCGTTCTTAATTTGATTTCATGGAAGAATTCTGCAAAGGAACAAACGGTTCCACATGTTCCACATGTTAATTTCGTTTTCATTACATGTAAATCCAACACGCTAAATTTATTCAGATAACAGTTGTTCTGTAGGATAAGGAGTTGGTTAGGAAAAGCACCTCAATACACAGAACCCCTTTCTTAAGCAGTTATTCTCATAATTATTTTATGTAGCTTATACAACTGGTTGGAGTTTACTGGATAAATCAATAAATAAATAATAATTTCAGTTACTAGCTTCAATACTAAGACAGGTTTGACAGGTACAATTTTTAAACGATTTCCAATTGAAAATATTTTCGAAAACTTATGGTAACGGCAGCTGAAGCGATATCGAGACACGAGCCTTTAATCAGATAACGGATGTTTACATTTAGCCCCTGGGGAATTTAAATGTAGCGATGTTGTCTGAACCCGCGCTCTGACCCGGACAGATGCGATACGAGAGTACCCGATACCGAGGATTGAGAGACTCTGATATTATTCATACGAGCCACGCCAACTGACAGTTGCGCCGGTGGCTAGGAAATTCCTAGATTGCGATCGTAAAAACCATAGCGACGGTCAAAACGGCAGGGGGGAATCCCCAGCTTTATTGTACTTTTTTTAAAGAAAGAAAGATGACCATGTATATATAATTCACAAGATATCTGATTGTGTGTTTGTTGGCCATGAAACACATACATACATGTAAACTGGATATTACCGAAGTAGAGCAACGAAAAGTCTTATTTGTATTAATAATGGTAGGCATCATTTGCAGGAATAGCTCGACAGATATTATAAGTTTTCATCATCATCTTTTGATTCGTCTTTAACGTACACTGCTGGTCGTTCACCTCCCCAATAAAGTGACACCAGAATGTAACCCTTCCTGTCCTCATTCAGTGGACACTTGCAACAATGAGCACATCATCCCTCCAATCTCAGACAAAGGTCTACATAAAATGCCTTTTGTATGTTTCCGCCATTCTGGGACGCTTTAGCCTTACTTTCCATCCATTCTCTAGTCAATGTCTCCTGTTCAGTGCCACTAAAGAATAGCAATTCTATGTAGTAAGTGCCAAGGTCTTTGATCAAACCGAAGAGGCGTCATTCTTACATTTAATCAGATGAATATCATTTGAATACAATTAATTATCAAAAACATACTTAAAAATTGTAATGGACTTATTTAAAAATGCTGGCTGTTAGTACAAAAAAGAATTATGATAGAAGGAGAAAAACAAGCAGGTTATATATGTTACTAACCGACTACTGCTTCCAATAAAGGTCTGAAATAATATACAGTAAGAACATTTATGCTATCGTCAGATAGTTTAAACATTTTCCGGAAAAAAATATTATTATTTCTTCGGAAAATGCTAAAGAGAAAATGGTAGCTTTCGATGATATGTTAGAAATCTGAATTCATTAGGAAATAGTACTAACGTAATGAAACGAGCCAGTACGTTAGAATCGATTAGAGGGGATAAGACTAATTAATTGTATTTGGTTGCTTTGCCATTCTAAACGTTATTTATTGACCATAAAGCCATAAACGTAACACAAAACTATGGCGCGGGCCGATTACTAAGTAAACAAAGCTTTTATAAGGTGTAGTGTGACAATGCTTGTCAATTAATATTCCAGGATATGTGATTTTCAAACAAAGCTCTTGTGTTTGTTAAAAGGAAGTGTGAAGCAGAACCGATACTTGCTAAAAGATTGTAAAACAAAATTCAAAATAAAGCAAAGCTTAGGAATATCTTTCTCATTATATTTAAGAAATATTAAGCGTTATTCTCATTTTTACTTCAGCTTATTATTTATATGTTCTTATTATCAAAGTTCTTACTCACTCGTACCATCAGATATCTACCAGATCCAGATTCGGGGCCCAAAAGTGCCATATAAATTTCATCAATTGGTTTGACTTCGTCAAACGCCGCAAATCAGCAAGCGGCACGAATTCAGTCTTCGTGTTTGTAATTAAAATAAATTGGTTGAATAATTGAAATAGAAATAATTATGTTAAGTTATGTTTCGTAAGTTAATTTGGTTTTGAAAATAATATAGTAAATTTTTCAAAGGCAGCTGTTATTTAGTTTGTAATTATTTTTTAATACATATTTTCTGCTTTTTTGTTGTTTATTTTAATTATTGTTATTTTTGACCGAAAGAAGGATTACCCTAAACCATGCAAAACATTAATTTTGCTTGGTTATATATGAATGTATGTCCGTTCCATTGCGACCTCCTGTAGCACACATAACGGATGATTATATCAAAAAACGACTGTCACATAGCGAACAGCGAAAATATTTTAAAAAGTATACCATCTAAAAGACAACTACAATATTTATAAAGGTACACTGTCAGGGTTTGTAAATAAAATTAAGTTTTACTTTAAAAAAAATTGTCAACTATTTTCAGTAAATACTGAAATAAAAATTTTTACAACTTTTTACAATGATTCCTATTAAAACAAACGGATTATCATTCTGTTTTTAATTCGAGTATATTTTTACGTTGGAATTTTTATTTTAATGATTTATAAACACTGATTAAATCGAAAAAAAACCTTAAAAATCAATATTATTTAAATAAAATTGATATTATTTTAATAAGTATATAATTTTCCTTAATTCGGGGTAACGGTATTACCCTGATATACATTCGCGTCACGCACACTTATAAAAACGCGGAAAATCGTGTTTCACATTTGAAAGTCGAATTTGTATCTGGAGGTATATAAAAATATGTCTTAAATATATAGGCAGCATCATATGTGCTCATATGTATTATATATAATGATGTAATAAATATGTGCCTGTGTATGATCCTGTAAAATGTGATCACCGCTTTTACACAGTTCCTTTTTAAAACCTACGGTAACATTAAATGGCGTATACTACATGGCAATTAGATTAATTGATTTGCTGAATGCAAATGAATTTCCTTATTATTTTATTTTTTAAACTTTTTTTACATGGTGTCCATGAAAAGCAACAAGTCCGTACACCCGATTTAGATCCAGGCAACTGTTTCCAATCGATAGAGAGAAGGAAGCACGAATACAGCTGGTCTAATGTTCTTTTATCACCACGAATATCTCGATTAGCCTACCGGAATACGCTCGCAGCATAATCACAAATAAATCTCAAATGTTTACAATTTTTTATCTACATAGTGTGTTTATTGTTACCGGGGTAAATACAATACAATAGCAATGACATGGCGGGTGACAGGAGATGAACATAATTCCTAGCGTATTCCTAAAATATTTTTGTAACATCCTAACGAACTTATATCGCCTACATTGGCGATGTTATGAAAGGCGAAAAGGATGCACATTGTAAAACAGACCTCTTAGACACCAAACAATTAGCCTGCAGCCAAAACAAAAATATTTAGGAAACAGTCTGTGCCGGCTGTATTGGTCAGACTTTTGTTTCTCATATTATAATTAACCATAACAGACAATTGTCCGCTCAGATACGCTTAGCAACAATGAAACACGTTATTGTAATCGCGGCGAAATCTTTTTTTTTTTTAATAACAATGACACTGAAGTATATGTTGCCCAGCTACTCAGTATCACGGAAAGTCTTGTATTAAAATTGATGAATGTCATGTCGAAGCGAAAGTTAATGAAAATCTTAGTAGATCACCGCGATATAAACTATTATACCGCGGTGTTTTTCAACCTGTGGGTGGTGGTGGTGGGACCCACTGGAGGGTCGCAAAGGGCCGCAAAGCCTCAGTGATCAAAAAAGAACAAGAATGTTCTATAGAGAAAATTAAAACTATATAGTTTCAATTTTCTCTATAGAAAAGAAAGACATTCAAACAAATCAACGGGAACACAAAAAGATCTTACACATTTACATAAATTTTTCTCATCACAGATACATAGTCTTTATAATTAGAATTAAAATGCTTTCTAAGCATAACCGATTCCTTTGTTTTTATTTGGGCCATTGATGAAAACTTCAACTCACACAAGTAGAAGGTGGAAAAGAAATCAAAAACTTCAATCAAACAACTTTTATGATTAAATCGAAATAGTTTATTTTTAAACCAAAATGTACCCATATTGTGAAAATTAAATTACATTTGCAACATTCCTTTGAGAGCTAATTCAAACAGAAGTTTCCTTAAGCAGAAAGTTGACCTCATGTAAAGCTACACTTAAGAAAGTACCTATTGATATTAATTCACTCGATTCTCACGCTTCCTATCGGCGTTAGTTAAATGTTCTTTTAGATACTTAATTTTGTAAACTTGACTGATACCTAATTATAAACATAATTAAAATTGTTACAAAGCGGTGAACAAAGGGAGGGGGAGAGGTGGCTCGCGTAATAATTTTACATATTAAGGCAGTCGTGCCAACGAAAATTTTGGAAAATGCTGCTGTACCGCAACGAGCACGAGCAATTGTCACGCGCACACCGTGTGCCATCGTATGGAGCCATCGCCCACGCCCATCTCACGGGGAAGAACCCAAGTAACAGATTATCCCACTATGGAGGGGACGCGAGTGCCGAATCGCGAGTCGTTCTAGTGTTGCGACGCTGCACCGGTACGTCATCAGTTTTCTTCTCAACAATATTTTTCTGTATGTAATTTTTCTCGAAAATTTACATACGGGAAAACATATTAAATCCTATTTTATTTATATAATACATGTTATATAATCGCATAAATCAACTACTTAATATTGACTCATTAGAATACATTTTAAACCTGCATGTAGTAATACTCTAAATAGGTAAAACACTACACTTCTCAGGATACACGCGTAGCAGTATAATTTGATTACGGTTTCGGTCGCTAACAGACGCGATTGGTGCAAACAATGTTGGGGGCCGCGGGTATCTATTAGCAGTACAATGGCGACGATAACCGTCTCACCCCATTACACCGCGGAACCGCATCGCACGTGACTGTACCTCCGACGAGAAAGGTATTTAAGTAATTTTGTTTACATAAATAATTCCATTCAATCTCCTTTTAGTAACTGATAAAAGATTATTAGCATCCTGATAATATTTAATAAATGTTCATATAGTTCAATTTATATATTTGATAATGTTATTATTTCGATAGACCGATGACATGTTAAAAATTCCGCTTGACCGCGCAATTAAAAAACTGGCTGGAATTGTCGCTCGCTCGCTCACTCTCGGTGCGCTCGGTGATCGGTCGTGCAAGGAAGACAACCAACGACAACACAATTAAATATTAAGGTAAAGTATTGCATCCACAGTTGCCGGGCATCGGTGCCGAAAGAAACGATGCTGGCAACCGATGCGGTTTAATTAATAACGATGCGTAAAAAGAGGCCTAATTTAATTCTTCCACCGTTAAAAAAGGTTGTGAAGGGAAAGAGAATTTGACGTTGAGAGGAATGGCTATGAAAAGAAAAGGTCCATTTTTCTGTCCATCCCCTCCCCCAAGCTATACAACGCATTTGCAACGTGCAAATCCTTGTTGCCTATGTTGAAATTAATACTTAATTTGTATAAGTTGTTATCGACCTGCAATGGATGGATTCTCTTATCATCCATAAATGTATAAACATTCAAAATATACGCGTTTTAAAGTACTAAAATATTAAGGTTAACTGCTATCAATTTGTTCTAACTTGTTACTCTTTATGCGATTGATATTTGATGAAAACTAGATTTCCCAATTAATCTATGAAACCAAATAAGATTTTTATTTTTATAATTGCATTTTCATTTTTAAAATCGCATTAAGACGCGACCACTGCACAGATACCAGTATTTGCAAACTTATTGTTGCACGGGAAAAACAAATTGTGCCTTATTTTTGTTACCTTAAGAACTATAATCGTTAACCTAACTGTTTATTAGCAGGCCAATAGTAATGTTAAAATTTAACATAAGGTTACAAGTTTAATGGATATCTACGCTATAAATCTACGTGCAACAGCTACGGTATGTCTGGTATTCCATCCATCAAGCACTGAAAGACACCCACTGAGATTACGGATCGTTACGAATAATCTTAAGCGACGTACTGAATAAAATATTGCTCTGTACTATATATTTCTTTTATATATTTAGTAACATCAATAATTTATCTCCCTAGATGTGTGGTCCTTCTATTCTGGTAAGGCTGAATCAAAACATAAATGTGTCTTACATCGGCCTTAAAAATTTTACTACGCGACTACTAATAGGTAAGTACTTAGGTTTGAATTGGTTATCGCACTATGAATACTTATTAACTTTTTTTATCTCCTTCTTCTTCTTCCTATGCCTTTTCCCAAATTATGTGAGGTCAGCTTTACTCTTCCTAACCTTCCAGACAGTATGATTTTCTTCCATCAAGAATGGAGATTTCTTCATTACTCTTACCTCACCTCTTCTCACCTCAGCCTGTAATCGTCCCCTGCTGGACATAGGCCACCCCTATTGATCGCTTCATTGGGGAGAAATGTACCATAATCGCCACGCTTGGCGATTATGGTAGTGATCGCAGTATGTTCCACCGTACTAAGAAAAGGACGCTGCTGCCTGTCCTCCGATGGTATTTACGTCCAGACTCAAGACAAACAGACATGTTCATGCACACATATGTTTGTCTTGTGTGGGAATCGAACGACTCCACGATCTGCGGCTTGAAAGGTAAGTGTCTTGCCACTGCGCCAACTCGTCAGTCCGGTCAGTCCATTATTCTCACATTTACATAAGTTATTTAAATGGTGTTCTTTTAGAAAAGTAAGGTCAATAAACGGAGACAAACGAAGAAGCACCTCACTTGATGTTACAAATAACTACGTCTTCTTAACATGGCAACGATCGGGAGAATTGTTAATTTGTTTCCAGCCTGACTGTAGAAAAATTGATGGAATTAGAATCGGAAAAGGAAACTCGTGTATTTTAACTTTACCGTCTTTTAGAATCCTCTTTGCAAATGCATCTTATTTCCACGGTAAAAACATTCTTCGCCTCTCGTCATAAACTTTTGTCTTCGTTCAAACCACAGAAACAGCTTGTTTCTTTCATTAAGATATTTGTGAGAAATATAAACGAGGCACAATATATTTAAAATAATATAAATGTATTCCGATTTATTGAAAATATTCTGTCTGCATGACAATAAATCAATATTATCCTATGAAATCTGACAACAATGCGGTGGCGTGGCCCGAACCGACAAAATGACACAATGCACTCGAATAGTTTGTTCGTAATTGGCGCCGCAATATCTTTGCGATTTCCAACAGATCGATAAGCCGATGATGTATTATTTCATCGAACAATTAGTGCGTGCGTTTTCGGAACGTGTGCAATTTGTACCAATGTTTATTTTGTAACAAGCTCATTCCATTTAGTTTGTTTTGTTCTGAATTAGAATAAAACTAGAAAATATCAATTAACTGGCACTGGAATGTGTAAAAATGATATGATAACTAAACTATTTGGTATATGTATTGAAAAAAAAAACTTCGCATATCTTTCGGTGTCCAACTGGTTTTAGATTGAAAGCATTCAATGATGCTAAATACTTTTGCGTGAGATAGAGATAGGTCACAAAACCCAATCTCTAACCTTTCCTGTCCTTTACCTCCCATCTATTTAACATACCTAGTAGATGTAGTAACGCATTTTTAGTTGATGCAAATTGTTCTGAATAATATGGGCAATTAAAATAAGGTTAAATTTTGCTGATTTGCCTCCTAGTACCACAAATAACAGCTTTGTTTTCAAGATTTATAACACTAAGATATGCATATTTTTATTCTATTAAATATATCTTCCGGTTACAAATTATGAGACATTTCTTGTATTGACACAAAGGATAATCTCTATTATAATTTGTGTCAATGAAAGAAATATGTGTCATACTTGTAAATTGAAGTCCGTATTTTATGTACAATAGCTATGTAATAATTGTTTAGAGCGACACTATCGGCTTAGTAGTAAACAGGCTGGAAGTGGAAGATCAATTGATAGATAATAAGCTCAGCCTACTAAAGTAAGGAAACAGTATGGTATTTGTCGACTAGTGTTGTACTATTAAAGAACTATATAGTTATAGATCTGTCAACAAGAAAATTTACACATGAATCCAAATAATAAAAAATTAAATTAGCAACGATAAAGGAGTATGAAATATTTTATTTTATTATTAAAAAGTCATATAAAATAAAAAGCCCATTAATTAAAAGTGTCGAGTACATTTTTTGAATATGAGAAAAATATTTTTTTTATAC
This sequence comes from Papilio alexanor hazarajatica, assembly GCA_018246295.1. Lineage (NCBI taxonomy): Eukaryota > Metazoa > Arthropoda > Insecta > Lepidoptera > Papilionidae > Papilio > Papilio alexanor. The sequence goes on along the minus strand of DWLR01000579.1, from coordinate 3,582 downwards.
ATAGTTCAAATTAAATTTATGCAATGTTTATACCTACATATAACAAACCTATGTAATTACCTCATAAGCGTGAAGCGTGATAAAGCCTTCTTTGTTAATTGCGAAATGGCAAAGAAGTAGTAAAACAAAATTTAATAACATTTACCCTCTATAAGATTTGTAGGTCTTCAGCAAAATCCCTGTCACCATAAAAGGCGTCGCGGCTGATTATTGTTGAAGCGTGAAATGTGAGTACAATGCTTATCTAATCAGCGGCGACGGCGAGTAATTAAATGATCCAAGTGCTGTACGCAGATGTCAACTTGTGACTCACGCAACTAAACTTCGGACAGGATCGTTGCTGATTGTTGTTTTGTTTTATCCTACAACGCACCTGTACATAGGAATTAAAACAAAACGAACGTAAGTTTGAAATCGGACGAGTTGTCTGTTATCTATATTATCGTTTTTGGGTCAGACTCGTCTGCCTTAAAAAAGACAACACAGGCTTGTGGTACCTGAGCGCAAAAGGTGTTTAGCTTACACCTACTTTTATAAAAACAACTAATTCTAAGGGCTTCCTCAGAAGCAACCCATTACTTCGATTCTTAAGATGGATCCGTTACTGAAATGGATGGTCCAGCTATATTGCCGCATGGATACTTCCGTTTACAATACGAATATCGGTTAAAAACAAAAAAAATGTACAAGATACGAGTCCTACACAAGCATTATTTAATAACCAATTTGTTCAAAAACTAATTGAACCATAAAATTCGAGGACTTCAAGAATTGTAGCCTACGTTTTATTTAGTTACACGTAGACCAACGGTTAACATGAAATCTTTTGTTTTATTATATATTTTGTCGGATTTAGCAAACTACGTGGGAGTCGCTAATGGATATTTGGTCGGCGCAGGACGTAAGATTATTTACCTTTTTTATTATTAGGAAAAATATATAAAGATTGTTGCGACTCAAATAATAATTTTAGTTTGTTTTTCTTCGTTTCCTGCCTTCACTTACAAAAAGTTAACCGTCAGCTCTTTACATTTAGTTTCATAATCGACATGAAAATATATACATTCTGCATTCTTAGCCAATTTTTTATGTCGGTTAGCAAAACTTTATCTTTCTTCGCAGTTCGTTACATTTCCAAATTTTCATTATCTTAATGTTTTTATCACATCTAAGTCAACGTTCGTTTCGCGCAACTACTCCACACTGACACAAAATACCAAGTGCTGAGAGAGGAGATGATCAAGATCAACACGCGTAACCTCGTCTACCACTGCAGAGCGGACAAGAGCGACTGCGATATGGCGCTTGCCAAGATGCGGTACAAGGCCAGCAAACACTTCTACGCTCTCTCCAAGGCCGTGGTCGATTATGTGAAAAATAAAAGACAAGCCCGACCTACTGGATATGTTGGTAAGTGTTTAGACGCCCAGATACATGGTCAGTTTACCTCTTTTTATTTGATTTTTATTCCCGGTTGGTATAAATGGGTGTATAAAACCAAAATACGTATAGACATTAGCTTAGTGTAGACCTTACTCTTCCATTCTGCATTGATCCCTTTCTAAAAAGAAAAATGGATACTACCAGTAAGCAATTTCGTGAATGGTTACAATCAGTACTTTGTTATTCTTCCCTTATTGCCAAAAGACCTCAAGCCTTCCTCCTGTGCCATCCTCTCAAATAACAACTCCTCTCCTCCTCAGCCTATGATCGTCCACTGCTGGACATAAGCATCCCCCATTGATCGCATCATTTGGGGGAAATATGCCGCCATAATCGCCACGCGTACCATGGTGGGCGATCGCAATATGTTCCACCGTACTAAGAAAAGGACGCTGCTGTCCTTCGGTGGTCTTTACATCCAGACACAAGACAAATAGAAATGTTCATGCACACAAATGTTTGTCCTGTGTGGTAATCGAACCCGCTAAAATAACTAACAAGCATTAAATTCGATTATACATACGTCAACAGATAATAACAAAGCAACGTTTCCAGGTACTGCAACATTCTGCCAGGACAACATCTGCGTGCCGGATACTGACCCGCCCATCGTGTACGGAGGCTGTTACACCCTGGTGTCCTGCGGGGGCAACCAGACCTGGCACCTAGACCCCGTCGTATACAAGAAAAAGAAGAGTAGATTCTTTTAATATTACATTTGTCTATTAGCATTACATTTGATCTTATTTAATATTAAACCCTCTTAATTTTTTATGAAGTAATGTAATCACATTTAGCAGATATAAAATTAAAATAATAATTTATTAGTACCTCCATAAGACAGAATAAAAGAAAACATTATTAACTATAAAAAAGTTTAAAAGTGTGACTTGCAAAAAATCCTAAAATATATATTATGACTAGCCCCTCTGTATAATTCACTTTGCTAGAGAGGACACACGAAAATAAAGGCCAAACGTCAAGTTAAAGATTGAAATTTTTTTCTACAATCATCGTAATTATTAAACACAAATAGTGAAACATCGCATTTCCAAAAACACCAAGCCTAGCAGTCACAATCAGAGACTGGCAGTCGTGACAAAAACTCTACAACAAAAAGATCATCGACCACCTGCTCCATTGTGCCAGCAACAATACACGTGTGGTATTGTTGCCGTTGAGCTCAGATAACTATTGATAAGGGAGCGAGCTTTAAAAGATCAATCCTAAACACTTTTGTCTTATTTACCGCGTGGAAACATGCCAGGTGGTTCAGAACAATGAAAATATTATTCTACCTCGTGAGTTGTTTGCTGCACCGATCTGTGACCCCTGAAATACGAGGCAGTGTTATTGTGAACAAGTGAGTGATTTCTATTCATGCCTTCTTTAAAGATAACCTTAATTTCATTTTATTGATGAAATGTAGATTGTTATTACCAAATTCCATTTACAAAACCACCGTCACTTCCTTTTAAAAGTATGGGTCGAAATATTGAACAGTTAAAGGGACAAATGAAAAGATATGCAAATTGAAAGGCGATAATGTGTGGTGTAACAGGAATGAAAAATGTACAAGACGAGTGTATTAGAGGAAGGCTGAAAATCGCACCAGTAATAGAAAAATTATGACACAAAGCAAATTAATGAGAAAATGTGAACGGTTGTTTCGGTAGAGGTAAGCCTAGGAAAAGATGGATAGATTGCGTGAAAGGTGTGATTAAGAAGGAAGTGACGACTAACATTTGCGGACCCCACATAAAATGAGAACAGGGCAGAGAGATGGTGATAACTATGATAAGTAGTTGAAATTCCCAAGGGGGGTGTTTTAAAATTAAGCACCCTCAGTTCTTAATTAAAGGTAAAGGTCTACCTTTACTTTGGGACGGTATAAATCCTTCGGATATCTCTATCCCCAGAATAAACTTAAAAATATTGTACATCATCATAATTAGCCGAGCCATTTCTGAAGTCATAGGGATATAATTCTACATGTAATAATTTATAGGGGAAAGTGGGGTAATTAAGACCGGTGGGTAAATGGGAACTGCTAGGTAAGTAATACTTCCTCCCCCACGACATCGTCTTATGCTTGTTAAACGGAAGCATCCAGTACCCCCCAGTACTTGTGCAACAGTG
>DWLR01000578.1:0-24088 GCA_018246295.1 Papilio alexanor hazarajatica | reverse complement strand
ATATATATATATATATATTAGAGAAGTAATTGTGTTTAAAAGTGTTTTAATTTGATGTAGAAACCCCCAAATCGACGGATGAAATATCACAACCTTTTTATACAAGTTTGTAGCAACATATTTCCTGCGCAATTCTGTTTTATTTTACCAACGTTTTAAGCATTAAAAGGGTCAGCAAACTTTATTACAAGTTTGCCCATACCGAGCGCCAACTTTAATATCAATAAATATTTCCTACGTTATTCTCCCTTATGTAACTTTGATCTGTATGTCCATTTTGATAAAGTTCAATTTCCTTTGTCGGAGTTTTGTAGAAATTTAGCCGTAACAGAAGCGTAATTGGAGTTTTGACGCGTCACCGAGCGCGGGCCATGTGCTGCAGTTAATACGGAACCTCTCGCTGCGGTGAAAGGTTAAAGTTAATACTCCGCCATACTGAATTAGGGTCTCAATGTTAACCAGACATTTTTTGAAAACCCAAAGGCTGGTATTATACTATAGTAAAGAATTTAAAACCAAAAGACATACAGACAAAATGGATTTACATTCAGGTTCATGTTTTTACCACATTTATTACGTTTAACATACTTCTGCGAAAATATAGTCCATGACGTGCTCTCCTCGCGTTTTAAAATGCCATATCAATTTTTGACCATTTACGCTTATCCGTTCAGCACTCCACATCGAACTTTGTAGGGTTGATATAGTAAATATAAGTAGCATCATTTTCACATAACGCTATAACGTTATTTTATGTTGTATGCATTTATTGTCCTTTATTCTACACTAGAATACAAAGCAGAAGGTTATTTGATAAAAATAAACACTCGAAAACACACCTACCACATTATGTCAAGCTCCTATAATGTGTACGCTACGAGTTTTCTGCTTTATATTCCGCGAGTACAAGAAATGATACATTTTAGATTTGGTAACATAAGTTTACATGTACTCTAAATCCGACATAAAACTAAGAATAAGCATATCTATGGGGAAGCAACTTTACAAATATACAAAAAAAAAAAGATAAAAAAATTCTTATAACTTTCCATAAAGTTGTAAAAGCAAAGTAAACGTTTTAAACGTTATATATTTTTTTTTGTTGTTAATTTTTGTACCTTTAAATGTACGCAGACGTATGTGCGTTATGAAATGTTTTAAACACATATTGCTAGCTTGGTCCGCAGTGAGCCGACATGCCCTGCCGGTGAATAATTAAATTGAAAGACACACGCAGTCAGACCAGACAGAGCGAGGCATGCAACCGTAACTACCTTCTGGCTAGCATCGGCCAGTCCTTGTCGGCGCTACACCGTTTTCATAAAAATTTTTACCCATTTTTTTCTTTTTTTTCCCTACCTGAGACAGTAGGTACTTTAGATATGCAAGCGCATATGTGTGTATGTGTTTGTTTTCAACGCGTAAAGCTTGGTTGAAATTTTAGTTGCTTGTACTTTTATATTATTTTTTTTTTCATATTATTAGTTTTTTTTGTAATGCAATATAGGGATCTCGATTATTACGCTCTATACGTAATTAATCTATGTTTTGATTTCCCTAATCAGAAATCCGACCAACTTGAATTTTGTGAAGTAGTAATACATACTAAATCTTGAGAATAATAATAGTCAAAAACGATTTGTGGCAATAAACGTTGGAATGAATAAATTAATACAAATTATTTTATTTTCATCTCCACTCCATGACAGGCCCGAGTCAATAGAAACACGACATTTGCTCTGAGTTGTGTCTAAAACTGTTTAAATTAGCTTTGACTCCCGGCTATGAATTCGAGATGAGCTCCCCGCGGCAGAGAAAATTGCTCAGTCTCGCTAACTTAGGGCTTTAGTTTTGAAGCTATAAATAACTTGATCTATCAGATGGTAACTTACCTAAATTGCTTTGTAACTCTACAGCCTTTAAAAAGTTTATAGACTTTCCTTTGTTTGTCGCGCTCTTTACGACGTTGAATCTAGGAATCTTTCGCTTCCTTGCAACTTTGTAGTTTTATATTTTTTTAAAAAGTTTTTGAATACAACGAATTATCTACAGTATACATTGTAAATTTAATTGTATACATTTACTCCACGTCTCGAAGTATGAAAGGTAATGTAGCATATATAGTAAGTTTAGTTCAGACGGTTATATTTGACATTTTTTTGATAAATGTCTGAAGGCGAAATACAGTGTGCGAACTCGAAACCGTAGCCGTAGGTGACGCAACTCGTGAGCGATATTGCTTATTTAGGGCGGTGGCGCGCCGTGAAATTATATCAATTCAATTTTATTTCACTCCTGTCTGCTTTGAAGACGGCGGATTATCTTCTCGATGAACGTTTGAAAATTGTCAATCATTGGTATGGATAATTTGCGCTTCTAAAATGCCGTCCCTAGAGTCGTGAGTTTGAATATGTCATGCTTGTATATTGGGCACATTGAATAGATGGTTCAAAAAGGTAGGATTATATTTTTTATTACAAAATAAATATAACCAAACCGGTAAAATACATAACTTGTAATTAATGTGTAATGTACAAACTGAATTCAACTTTTTGTATATACCAAGAGGAAAGGGATAAGGAGCAAAATTTTCCAATCCAATTAGAGCGATCAAGTATGCTTGTTTTGAATTCTACTTAACCTGACCTCATTAATTTTGTTAAAACCCTACACATCGCTTGGGATTATTATTATATTTTATATAATAATAATCCCAAGATATATAGATATTTTATATAACGATTTAGGAGTTATTTCGTCGAATCTGTACATGAAGTATTCTGAATTTCATATTCTAGGCTGTTCTCGTAGCAATCGGTCCACTAATGAAGCGGTTTATTCTTTCTGACACTCTTTTTAATTCAGTTGTAATGAAAAAAAAAATATATGTATATAATTATATAGAACGCATTTTCTACTATTACTCAAAGAGTTTTATTTCCTCACAAAAATATCTGCTTCTATCGGCTCTGATATAGTTTTGGCGCATCTATCATTTCTCTTTTCTGTCTGCGATGTTTTGGCCCAAATATTCTAATTGGAACATTTTCGGACAATTTTGAAGTACATTTTTACGAAGTTCTTATGGCACCTTTAAAAAATTCTGTTAATTTATTGAAAAAAATAATTCACCTAGTCTTATGCTAAATAACGCTCTATGGATGGTATGTTTAAAGTCGTCGTCTGCTATAAGTAATTTTTTTGTACAGTGTAATTGTAGTTGTTGTCCAAACGCCTGCGATATAATGAAAGAAACAAGGAGAAAGATTTTTGTAATATGAAATATTTCACATATTGCAGTATACTATAGTAAACTCAGTGTAATTTAAGTAAGATATTATATTGTATGACTCGTTAAGTCGTATTCATTATAATTTATAGCCGAAGGAGGCTAAAATCCATCGAGTTTCACTTCTAACTAACTGAATATTTTAATTTAATAAGATGAATATTGACGAACTTTGCTTTAATTTGCTAGGTTACAATTATCGTATCCTGAGGAAAATAGTTACGATAGTTTCGTCTTGGCATTGTTCTAGAGACTTTCCGTGGAACTCCAGCGTATTGCTACACGCTTTCTAATGATTACATTAGTCAAGTATCCTTTTAACATCAACTTTCTTATATCTAGAATGTTTAGATGTTTATATTTTCTGTGTGACTTCGTTAACATCGTAGCAAAAGCGATCGCTTTTAGCTACCGCAGCACTGCCGTATCATGTATCGTGTGCACACGGCTTTACAAAGCGTGTCTCACGTCAGGTGCATTTCCTTGCTGCGACGGCTTTTTAGTTCACACCGTACGTCACAACTTGCTACGACAAACAGATGCAACTCTAAATCGTTTATGTATCCGTGATACATACAGACTTGATGTATACTATTGCGCCTACCGTATAGATGCTATTCATTTGAGATTCATTATGCCATTGAAAGTTTGCAGCACTTGCGTGCTCCTTTCTACGTGCACGTAGGAATTACTTTGCTAGATTTGAGATAAATTTAATTGTCGATGTGTATGTTTTTGTACTACTAAGTTTCTACGCTCGGCTCCATTGTATTTCCTATGTTTGTCAGTTACTTTAGAATTGGTAGATAAAACTGTCTTAGGCAGACAGGTCTAAGTTAGTTCTATATATTAGAAAATTTAGGAGTAACACCGTACGCGTATAACTTGACGAACAATCTTTGGTTGTTATATAGTTTTACAAAAAAAAATACCCTTAAACTTTGGTAACCAAACGACATGAAAGCAATGATTTTAAATTTAAAAATTTGCTTAGTTTTTTTTGTTGATGATATTCAAAGAAATGCATAACAATGACACTTTAGACAGCTTAACATTAAAAGTAAATTTTTGTGCTTTAACGTTTTGTTAACTGTAAGAAAAGGTTTAGCAGCGGGACGTGAAGAGCGTATAGTACTCGCGAACAACTGGAGGAGGCTTTTATACAGCTGTAAATGCAGCTCAAGTGAGCAGGCGTGCAGCGCTCTACAGGACAATGGGGCCTGTAACGAGGTCGCAGACCTATTGCGCTGCATATTGCAGAACTAGAACGCTGCTAAATAGGAAACGTTAAAAAATTTTACACGCGTACTTATTTACTTGATAATTTCTGCTTTTATCATGCGACCCTTGTAATTGTTAAAACCTATGTATATGTCACCGATTTATTATATTTATTAGTGATATTTTCAGGTTTTATCAACCCTTTTATGTAGCAACTGTTAAAGTGTGGTATATAAAAAAAAAACAAATCGCCCTAAATACGAGTTGAATATAAACTATCGCATCAGGATTATTACGTTCTAATTGACGAAGGTTTAATTGTACGTGCGCGAATGAAGCGGCTTGGCCCCAAGCCAGCTGCACGGTCATAATGAACGCCGTGTACACTGTGTACACCGTTGCCAGCTTGTGTACACCATTGCCAATTTGCGTACACCGTTGCCAGTTTACCACGACGACTATTTGGCGCCCTCATTTGCTTTTTAATATAGATATCAATTTAACATTAAATACTCTTTTTAAGTCATGTTTTGCTGCAATCTTATTTTCTTTGCCAAATTGGTTTTGCGCTTTTCGAAACTTATATTGCGATAGATGTGAATCTGATTTGATAATTTATAGATACATTTATATAACATAATATTAGAACTACGAGTGTGTACATTTTCATGGGTTTATAAACTTTTGTATCTTGTGAAATACTGTAAAAACTTTATAAGCTATTATAAAAAAAACACGATGTTTATAAGAAAGTTGTTAACTTTTAAAAACCGTGTTCATTCATTCATTCGTTTCATTTTATTTTTAAAATGAGGTCGTAATCTTCAAAACCTATATTTGTAAAATTTGTTAAAAAAAACTCGAGTCTAAAGTCAAAGGGAATCTTATAACTATTGTAACGTTAAAATATTCAAACGTTTATGGATAAAGAGGGATATGAAGGGGCATAAGCTGCGTTGCTCCGCGCTCGGGCTGGCGAAATTGAATATCATATCTTTATGTTCCATTTCGATGTTCTTTTAAAAACGACTTTGCAATATCTATAATAAATTTGTTATTCTAGCTCTATTTTTAGTTTAACGCAGAAATATGGCTATGGCTTATTTTTTATTTTGTATGTTTCAAAATTCAAAATTTGTTTTTAAAATTTCTTGTATAAACTAACACGATATAATTAATTAATAAACAAGAACAGAAACCAAAATTTTAACAGTGGTAGAGTCCGCAACAATAACATCGACCGGTGAAATATCACGAACTCACGGAAGACAGGCGTGAAAAAGAAGTTTTCTGCGTTTCGACTGAGGAGTGAAGTGCCGGAGCCCTAATTTTAGTCCTCTTACCTTTCACACCCTTTTCCGAAGGATGGGAAGGGAAGGAGAATTTGACGAGGAAGGGGATAGATAGGAGAAGGAAATGTTTGTTTTTTTATCTGTCCCCTTCTCTGTCTATTAAAGGTAGGCCATGCATCTCAACTGCAACTCGCAAATGCTTGTTGCAGATGTCTATGGGTAGCGGTCACTTAAGCGACCGCTTGCTCGTTTGCCACCTACTTGTATAAAAAAAGAAGCAGGCATTTTTTTCAATTTCAACTTTATTTTTACTTCTTCTTCTTCTTGAAGTGCCTCTCCGATTAACGAAGGTTGGAAGTCACTCCAGTACATCTACTTATTTTTACTAAAGCCTTAAATTGTTTTTAACGCAAAAGTTTATTATTGATTCCTTGATTAGTTTATTTGAGTTCTTTATATAAAAATACTCTTGACTTCATTTAAACTGAAGTCTGTTGTTCCGGACTTCAATTCCCTAATCGTAATAATTGAGCAGTCTAGATCTAATGCCAATATTTGAGGTGCCGGGTACTAGATGTTGCCAAATTAAATATTACTATCTGCTTCTCTTCGTTCATGAAGCTTTGTTTAAGATGGTCTAATGCATCAGAAAAAATAGGTTGAACGTTGTGATCTTATTAATAACCACCACCACTACCACCTCAGCCTATGAGAGAAACCATACTAAGAAAAGGACGCTGCTGCCCGTCCTCCGGTGGCGTTTACATCCAGACTCAAGACAAACAGACATGTTCATGCACACAAATGTTTTTCCTGTATGAGAACCGAACCCACGACCTACGCCGTGAACGGCAAGTATCTTACCACTGCACCAACCGGTCTAAATAAATAACAGTTTAGTGAAATAAGCTTTTTCAGGGAACTCAAGTTTATAAAATACGTCATTTCAAAAATAGACCGAATAAAGTAAAAGAAAACCTTTACGAATGTACCAACAGCGAACGTGCAAACATTTGCAAGTCCCGTTCATAGAGAGGCTGTATCTAGGGCTATCCTTGCGGTGGGCGCAAGTGGGCAATGCACTATGATGCCAGAGCGTTTGTACCGCATGAGCGTGTGATTACACTTTTAGTGCGTTATGAAGCAAAAGTGTTTACGTTTGTTTCTGTATAGCTCAACATAGCTCTTATCTCTTCAATGTCTGTGACGTCATATTGTTATTTTTCTCCACGATTATCGCCGAATGAAGAAGATATAGCGGTATACCAGCTCTCAGAGGATTAAACACAACATTTGTGTGATGTTAGCTGAAACCAACATGAACATTTTTGAGTTTATTTTCTGGTTTCCGCTGTAAGACTATAGGTGCACATTTAAGTTTCTCTTAAAACATATATTAAAGTTGTACCCGTTGTGTAAAGTTCACTTGTTTACTTGAAACCTAAGTTTGATCACTGAGTTTATAATAATAGAGGGTATAATTCTCAAAAATCTTAGTTAAATTACTTAGAAAGTAAAATCGACTGAAAAGCAACAATCTTACATGCAAATGTACTTTTATTCCAGTCAACCCTCCCAAAGCCACGGTCGATTCAGCCCGTAGCGACATTAAGTTGTTATTTATGTGGCCCAAACTCGCCCGTTCGCAAACCACGAAAGGCACTCGCCTCGCAAACAAATAAGCATAACAATGTAGCGCTGTACTTTCAAAGACCGAAAATTACTAACTTAAGTTTTCTGTGCGAACGTACAACCGCTCGCCAACGCGCGAATTATTTGTATGTATGGTTTTAACACTGTCATTCTATAAAGAAATGTACTAAGAAGAATATAAATAACTATGCAACCACTTTAATTCGTATAGAGTTCTTTTTGCAACGAAAAAAGCTTTAAAATAAAAATTACTCAACTATGAAGAATATAATGAACTTTATCTCTAAATGAAAATAAATGAATACAAAAATAGTTTCCCTCCATTGACCGATTTCACAAACAACCGCAAAGGAGTGTAAATTCACAAGTTCCCTTAACACGGTTTCACGGAAGAAATCCGGACGCGCCCCAATTATGCATTCTACCCTTGGAGCGCCCACGGCCGCCCCGCGCCCCTCCGCGCCTGCCCGTGCTGCCTGCTGACAATTGGTTGCTACGTGCCCCAACCGACAGACATAGTTCACCTCACCATAGACTCTATATAATTATTTTCAAATTTATTTTAAGTAATTCAGTTCTGTGCAAGTATGGCTATTGCGCATTTATTTACAAAGGACAGGGGATAACGATATTATTTCCATTGTTAAAAAAACGTTTTATTAAGTTTCCAAATCAACACCAAAGTGCTGTCAACACCAGAATGAGCAAAATGTTTTATCATTTGTATCATCAATAACAATACCTATTGATGTATAAGTGCAATTTGAAGGTTACTTCTAATGACCAATGTTCCATTTACAATAAATAAATAATAAATATGCTTACAATATACTTGTGATTATCTTACGTTCTAATTGTGCATCATAAATCGATTATTATTACAACATTAATTTTTTTGCAATTTTCAATGGCAAATAAAAGTCCTTGAAAATGCATCTTGTAACTGTCTACGTCATATACGCAAAATTATCCAATGAAATTGCTATAATATTTCAGAAATTCTAATAAGTGTTGACTATATTTTTAATAACATTGTGGACTCTAGTTGTCAGTTACTCTATGCATTAAGCACATCAATTACTTTCGCGCTCGCTCCAGAATAAGGATGAGTGAGACTTCCGCAAATACTAGTGCCACCCTCCCCGAGTAGCGTAGTTTGTCAGCGAGGCGAATATAAACAAGTGTATTTGCCCTCAAATATTTCACTGTACTAGGAAATTAGACATAGTGGTTTTGTTCCAGGGCTAAACATAAACGACAGTGGAGTCAAAGGAAAGAAAATGATATTATTTTTTACAAACTCTACGACTCCTATAAAAAAATATTTTACTACCTCTAATCACTAACAATACTTTTTATCTAGATGAAAAGTAGAAGGACTGCAGCATTTGGATGTATTCATAGAATCGTAAATAAGTCTCCTTCGCTTATTACTTCATGAGAGTGGGTTGCTTCTTCTTTATAGTCACCAAATAGGCCAATTACACAAATCTACCACCGACATTTGTGTTACACGCTTTGTTAAAAATCTTTAGTGTTTATTATTTCTGATAAGCATATAAAGCAAAGGATCAAAATTAATTGCCAATAAATTCGTTTCTTGTACAATATTGGCGCAATAAATTAAAAATAAAAATACCCTCCCGTAACAACGTAGCAGTGAGGCGCGTAGCGACCGCTACGTTATTTTTCAATTCGACGTACATTGCGCCGTTAATGTCACCGATTACATCTCGCTCAAACGTGAATAATGTTCGTTGGACACGCAACTTTCCATTACTATGTCCTCGTAATAGGTGGCCTTATTTTTTTAGGGAATTATTTTTATATACCAGCAAACTATGTTATGTATGAAATTAGGCCAGTTATCTAGCACGACATGTATAATAGAAATGTTTCCATGTTCTTGTTATCGAATCAATTAATAATTTTTCTTCCGTTTCTGGTTTAGTCAGAAATTAATTAATATCTGTAACAACTGTACCAAGTCACGCGTTAAAGGGAAAAAAACCTTCCCGAGAATTAATTCACCGGAAATATTGCGTGACATATAAATAGAGCAAGAGGCGGAATAAAAAGGAATCTAAAACAATAAAACGTTAACAACAATATTAAAGGGTAAAAAATCTTTCTTGAGAATTAATTCATCAGAAATTACTATAAATCTAAGGTGAGAAATTGTGGAAATAAATCGTTGGTTCGTCGATATGTCACTCGAATTTAAGAGTAATATAAATGAAACATTAATTCAAAGATTCTAATCAAATCTCGATAAAGTTTCATACACATGAGTGCGAGTGTGACGTAATGGCACATAAATGTTATTGGCATGCGGCTAATTTTCCACTCTGGTGTAATTGGATAAGCCAGCCCGTTAGCTTTGCGAATATGACATAAGCTTAGAGGTTGTATGTAAGCTTAATAACTGGATATCGATAAATTTACCGTTCCACCTCGTCGTTCGAGTGCTACATAATTAAACTACTGCGCCCTCTGAAAATTTACTCTTTTCAGCTCATGCGGGAAAACAATGCAGCTAAGTTACATTGCATGTTATGGGCATGGTCAGTGAAGCTTTATACCTTCACGATAATATATATCAACCAACAGGTTTACATAAGGACATGGACGCACATAAAACGATAGAAATGTGCCGATAATTAGATAAGATCAGTACATATAATGCACAATAAAATCATATCATAAAACTATTTGGTTAACTGATGTCAGTCTCCCTTTACTTGCGCCTTAAATAGATCCTTTTATATGAAACATTATTTATCGATTTTTTACAACGTTAATTTTTTAAATGGGCAAATATACTGCTGTAGGACGATGCCACGGTAGAACAGCTTGTCTCTTTAATCGATATATTCATTGTACTTATTTATATGTATATGACTTTTGTTCCTGAATCTACTGACCCACATGTGAAATGGATTTCGTTCCCTAATGGTACTTCATCTTGATTAATATCTATCCACTCCTGAAAATAAGCTATCATTCCTGCCCCTCTCGCCACGCTCGACCTACTAGCTCGAATACTTTACGGCGCCAGACACATCGAGGCTCCAGATTGTGTTGAATAATTGCCTGCCAAAGATAGCACGCAATGGAGCACGAGCAAAATTCGACGCACGTATAAATGACTTCTCTCGGTAAAGGTTATCGTGCTGAATAATCACTACGAACTTTTGTTGTTACGTTGTGTTTAATGGTTGTACAATTTTTAAGCACTTTTGGACAAACATTATTTGTGACTCAATTAAAAAAAATTCTTCTTTTATTTTGACTTAAAATTATGTTTATAAAACAAAAAATTAATATAGAATTAATATATTAATATAGAATTAATATAGATTTTAAATCCGGTCGTTTTATTCACAATCATACGTAAGATGTACAAAAGAAACAAAAATATTTAGCTTTTCTATAAATAAGTTATTGTTGACGTCGTGCAAGAAAAAAATTACATTTTTTTTCGATTACGATCACAATCTGTTATTGACAACACTAACAATCATTTACTAAAAGCAGTAAAAATATATCTTAAGAAAAATTCGCAAAGACCGCACGTACGCTCCTTGAAAGAGGTTAAGCGACCTCATATTACTGATAATGGCGACGGAAAATTGTTTCTTTCTTTGGTGAAACGTTTTTGCTGTAAAAATAACTGCATCGTAATGTCGCTTGTTATGGCCACGTGGCGATGTGTTGTTTAGTAAAGTTACGGCTGCGAGGTCTCAATTTATATGTGCTTTTTGGATTAATTTTTAGAGAAAATGGTAATTTAGGATAATGTAACAGATTAGAAGAAGCAAATAAATAGCAATTGTTGTCCATATATGCATCGATATGACTTTTGAAGAATGAAGAAAGAATGAGAATGTCTTTTGTTTGCTCTAATTCTTAGATCACTTACTCCGAAATTGTTCCTGCAGGTTAAACTGAACTAATATTTTTGGATTATGTTGTAACATATGATGTTTGAAATTCGCAAGGATTATATATCAGAATAATTTTACAACAATTTGCTAGTGAGCCAAGAGTTAGCCCATGGAAAGATTTGTACGAATGTTAGCTGTAGCATGGACGTGGGCTTGATAGCGCGGCGCGCAAACACTGTACAATTGAAATGGATAAATTCAAACCTAAAAAGTATTAAATTCTCTACTTTTACTCTCACACTGAACAGCATTTTATGTTGTTTTGTGTATAGATTATTATTATTTTTTTTATAAAATAAGGTGGCAAACGAGCAAGCGGTCAACTAAATGACCACTATCCATAGGCATCTGCAACAAGCATTTGCGAGTTGCAGATGCGTTGCCTACTTTTAATAAACAGAAAAGGAGATAGACATGAAAATGAACATTACCTTCTCCTATAGGGGATAGCCCCTTCCCCGTCAAATCCTCCTTCCCTTACCATCCTTTCCTTATTAGAAAAGGGTGGGAAAGGCAAGAGGACTAAAATTAGGTCTCCGGCACCTCACTCCTCAGACGACACGCAGAACACTTCTACTTCACGCCTGTCTTCTGTGAGGTCGTGGTATTTCACCGGTCGAGCGCCATTCGTGCAACAGATTTTATTGTCGTGGACTCTGCCACTGTTAAATATATATAAATAGATTTTAATATATAGATAGACTATAATAACACTTTTAATACAGTATTTTTCTTGAACAAAAATTTTATGCCCGTTAGATACGTGAAAAGAGATATTTTTTACTGTAAGGCCTCAGTTTATTTATTATGGAGGGTTTTATGAACAATGATGAAAAACCAAAATTTACGTAGCGGTCCTTACACGACATAGTTGCAAAACTTGTTACGCATAGACTTAACATCTGATTATGCTAATTTATTAAAAAGTCTTTTCCAGTATAGGCAGCGTGTAACATATAGCGAAGTACACCCCAGAGCGGTAGGGGGAATGGGGGTTGAAAAAACACACAAGTGGCGTGTCTTTGATGTGAGGCTTTGTTTCATAATCGTCAACTTTGCTTGTGTGAGTGTGATGGCTCGTTTATGATTCATGTGTGTGTGTTTATGTAAGTGTTTGTTCCCACGCAGAATTCGTCATATAAATGTTTTAATAGAAAACAGTAGCCCAGTGGTTGATGGAAGTTTAAATAGGTACATCCTGTTCTTGTAGGGCTGGCACCTCGTACATATGTATTGCAGAACGTTTTTCTAATCCATTCTCAGTATAAGTTTTAATACGAATATGGATTATTATCAACCGTCATATTATAATATATACACATTTATATTAGAACGCTGCATTGCGCAAAATTCAGAGAAAGTCAAGGGCGCACATTTTTAGAATTGGAGGCGACATAATGCCTCCGCGCTGTAACTTAAAAAATTATTAAAAAATACAATTTATTCCGACGACGAGAGCCCGCAACTCATTACCCGCAGCGCGTCAACTCACAATACTCACTCCCACCGCTGTCCTGTATGAATTATTCTAATGAGCCCGACATCGGTTCACGGCTCAAGCCCTCGGCGACGCTGACCTTAAAAATATAGAGATTTTTCTTTGTATTGAAAGAATAATATTCAGTATTTTTAGTGGTCACAATACATTATTAAATAACTTAGAAAGGTGACTTGTATTAGCTTAAACATCGCTGTATAAAAATAAATCACGTGATTACTTTTTAAATACCAATTTTTCCATCCGCTCTATTTGACGTTCTCTCTCCGCAAGAACAAAAAACATGTCCGCATATTAAAAGCGATCGATCCGCACTTCAAACAATTATCCGACCGATTGCGGATGCACCTGAGCCCTGCGGCCAACCTACGCCACAGATGCCTACTCGATTTTGCTGCATACATATAACGCTTTACCATTAGTCCCCATTGAACTCATTAACTGCATAAACGTTGTACTATACGATTTACCACCTCGACGAGTTTTGCTATGCTTTATAGTTTATTCAAATAAATTATCGTGTATGACTGAATATTACGGTATGTACTACATCTAAATAATTATATTATACAATGTATAAATCATACATGTTTATAATTACTTGTACCCGTAAGAAATATCAATTGCCTTTACATTGGATAACAATATACCAGACTACAGTCTTAAATATTTTGAAGGATGAGAAAAACAAATTTATTTAGTAGAATTTGGAGTAGACATTTAGAGAGACGCTCTAAATGTCTACTCTAGATTGATGTTGCCTTACAGCATCAGCTTCGTGTTACAGAGAAACTAAGAACCTTCCAAAATTTAAACAAACAAAACATTCTACAAACAATTTCATGCCAACTTTTCAACCCCCTAAAACTGCAACGAGCCCATAAAAGTTGGCCAATTGTAGCTGAACATTTGTAAAAGTTGCCAAATTCAAATTGAATATACGATGATCTCGGCGCGGGTA
The DNA here is from genome assembly GCA_018246295.1 of Papilio alexanor hazarajatica. NCBI lineage: Eukaryota > Metazoa > Arthropoda > Insecta > Lepidoptera > Papilionidae > Papilio > Papilio alexanor. The sequence continues at coordinate 10,227 of DWLR01000578.1, read as the reverse complement.
AGAGCTTTCACTAAGCCCAGAAATTATTTCGAGCGGATTAACATCAATATAGAGCCGAAGGAATGCTCGGCAAGGGTTCCGGGAAGTCCGCGAACGTCGGACACGGACCGTCCCTGCCTGTTCGGGACCGCACTTGATTGATTTACATTTCATGGTAATGTGGAATTATGTAGATACGCGTGTTTCATTAAATTATGATTTGGCACGATGCTGATAATTACCTGAATGTTCGAAACGTAATATATTGTTACATAGTGATACTACAGAGTGAGGGACTATTTCTAACCGTTAATATTTGGAGGTTCTGCATACACCATTTCTTTAGATGTCAATTTTTTTAAATTAATTTTTTTTCTAGTCTGTCTTATAAATTCGATCCTTGTTACAGTTGTTACAGTATTTTAATTTAATTTTATTTTATTATATTTAGTTTCTTGAATTTTTCTTTGTTTTATTTTTGTTACTAATCTATAATGAATTGGATAAGTAGATTTCTTAAGATATTTTACGTTTGATTTGCTTAAATAAATGACTAAATGAAGCACATATTGGGAGTTTATTTTATTTTACACAGCAAAATCGGAGAATTTATTTTACACAGTTTTGTCGGGAATCTTAAGTGTAAATCGAGAGATACAAATACTTTGAAACGTAGTGGAAAAGCTTATGAGTATATTGTTTAAAGAAATTCTTTTGTAATTTAATTTTTGAAATACATACATGAAAAACACGTAGTAATTTTTTTTTTAATAAATTTTATTTAATCTAGACAATGGCGTCTTTGTTACAGATGGTGTTCAAAAAAAAATACTCATAATTATTGGACACACAATGGATGCGCGAACCTTATGGTGAGTACGCTGTTATTTTTTTGTATGGAAAGTTTACCGGTGTAATCCTTTAAGTGTATTTTGGAATATAGCTTTGGCATTATGATTGGATTGGATTTGGATATACCAATAGGAGTGCTAAGAATACATAGTCCTTAGATTTGTTCTATTTACCTTTTTTAATTTTAAAAACTATATTAGAAGATTATCATAAGGTATGTTAATTTTCTAATATAGTAATAATATGTATTTGACAATTTTTTTATATTTATATGCGATTTAATAAATAGCGTGATTTAGTTAAAAATAAATCGTTTCTTTTTTATTTCAAAAAACAGAATTTGAAAAGCACGTTCTCATCGAATGAAAAATACAAAATAAAAAGGAAGGTTGACGTGAACTTATTTCTGGAAAGAATCGCTTACGGACAGCAATAAGTAGGTCTCAAGTGGCCGGATGCAAAAGTTACATAAGACTTTCATCAGAATTCAATTTTGTCAACCATTTGTAGTAAGAGGGGTCAGCTGTGCTCTGGTAGAATATGATTTTTTTGAAGATTTCTTCCTTCTTTTCTGCTCGCGGTATGCATATAGGAATGACATTCGATGTTTTTAGGATCTACAAGTATATTTAACGAATAAGACCTATAAGAAAGGATATATTGCCGGTGATCACTGTATGGCGAAAGGCTATGTAAGGCTTATACCCGTCATAAATTGGATATTATAAGTTCGTTGAAGGCATAATGATTGCTATCTCTATCTACCCTGGCAGTGTTAAAAAGTCATTTGAACCCAAGTTTTATCAATGATTTCAATTAACGCTTCCGAGGACATCCGCAGGATTTTTTTTTTATTAGTACCAACTATTTTAAATTACCCTCGGTCTCTGGATAGTTTCAGAGAGCCACAGGGCCACAATGCACGTTAGATGCCATGCGGGGAACTCTATTAAATGAGTTCAAACTTTGTGCAGTTATAGTACTGCATTGCAATCTTTATGAGAATGTCTCCGTTATAAGTATAGCTTAGCTAGTATTTATTTTAGCTTACAGCCGTTTAGCACTATTATCTCTTAAGCAAAAAACATTCTTTACTTCATTAATATCTACATTCAAAAACCTTAAAAGAAGAAAGGTGTTGTTATGATTCAAAGGGTTAATAATCCTACCAAAAAAAACTTAACCTTTTAATAAACATTATTAAAATCTAAACAATCAGTTCTTGATAATTTTGGACACTAATTTTTTTTCTTAAACTTTGTATTTTGTAAAATTTGGTACATTCTATAAAATCTCTGCGATGTATCAACAAAATTTTGTAACCAAAAGTCTGCAAGGACATTAACTATAAATAAAGGTAAATATATTTGAAATTGTTACGTTGTGCAGTCTGCCCAACGTCTGACTGCTTAGATAAATATGCGGACATATCGCAACAATGGCGCCATCTATTACAGGACATGTCCCAGCCTATATAGCTTTAAAGCGTAAGAAACACGTCAGTAAAGTTTTATTGTGTATACAATTCTTAAATGCTGCGATTTGTTTACATATATCTATGTTCCTCTACGTTCTATTAATATAATTTTATCGATGAATCCAGTGTAGTATCCATGGTTTAAAAGTGGCTCCTCCTTGTGGTTTCTCCTTTCTTTATTTTAGAAAGCATAATATGTGGTAATTATTTATAGAAATACGGCCGACTAAATGATTACAGACTGCATAAAACAATGGTAAATTAACCATATTACAAATGAACTTTATAAAAATTATCGTTAAGCATCTTTAACTGTGGCTCCCTACAGCAAACTATATTGTTGTTAATTACACATAATTAATTTCATGAAACTTAATTAGAACCGCAGGCAATCCACTTAGTGCTTTAATGCTAATTAGTCTGCAAGACGTTTATAGCACTACAGTTGTTTTGCAAGTAATTAGGATAATTATACCAATAATATTCGAGGAGCAATGAACAATTTTAAGAAAAGTTTCTTCTTTAAAATAAAATAAGAGAAATATTGAATCCATTCAAAGGAACTGAGGTCGATAAATATCGAAAGATAGATATGAAAAAATTTTGATTACAAAATTAAATGGCAACTAGCCACGAGAAATATTCTAGAACATATTTGATCCGCCGCAGACTCAACGAAACAGCAAATAACATAGTACAATTTGAGAGTTAGCGTGACTATAAATGATAATAAATAAAACTAGATGTTTCCCGCGGCTCCGCACGCGTTTGTTTCTTATTTTCCCTCGATTTTCTTGTCATTGCTGTTTGGTTCAATGTCGGTTACCATAGTAATGTTGACAATAACTTTTTGACCCATGGTATCTATTATCGCAATTAATATACGTGGAATTAAATTAAATAATTAATTATAAAAAAAAAACATAAAAAAATGCAAGCGAAATATTTATTGAGGACCTCTTTTTGTAGTCAGATAAAAACAGTTCGTAAACCTTCTTATGTAATAAGGTAGCAAAAAAGCAGTTCATAATGTTTTGTCACCATACTTACAAATAGACATTCACAAAATCCGGATGTGTTGGAAAAAACCAAATGTGTTTTTAAAACAGTACATTTCATTGTGATGCTATTTATAATGTCATTTATTAATCAAAACGTGGAAAGAAGTCTATACTCTTAAATATATATTACATAAAATAAGCTTACCTAAACTTCAATAGTACCTCTACGTTAGTGCGATAAGGACGACGCCTTGAGGATAGAGTATTTACGTTAAATGTCTGTGAGTTCTGTCTTATCGAAGACGTGATTTACCTTCAATCTTCTTAGTCCAAGAAACTATTAGCATTCTATTACTAAATATAAGAATTGAGGTGCCATATACCAATACTAAGAAATCACTTAATTACAAAATAAAATTAATAGAAATTTGCTGAAGTCTTCTCTGTTTCTCTGCTTGGTATGAACATTTTTTTTTAATCTTATTAAAATTATTTTTATTTATCTTGAGACTTTAGGTATACTTGAATTCATTGTAGTCAAATTATTTTTTATTAAGATTTTAATGTTTCTGTCAATAATCATCTGTCCTAAGCTAGTAAAATTAAAAGTCGTGCGAGTTTATTTTGAGAATCTAAGTAGAACTTATTCTTGGTTATTTAGTAAAGGTAATGATGATGTTTGTTTACTAAGACAATTTAACCTGCAAATAAATGCTCTTCGGCGCGATAATAAGGAAAATCTAAGGAGTTTTGGTTAAAATCCGTTCCGTAAAGGCGCACTGTAGCGTCGGAAATTAAACGAGCCCCTGTGTAGTGTGCGGTTACGATAAGACCTGTTTAAGCGACCTTCTTGAAGCGTGAAAAAGTCCAGCTCGGCTTCTGTTGAAACAATGAGATACCTTTGCGCGTAAGTCGTGGTCGCAGTTGCTCTTTATCGTGTTTTTAAATTAATATTTAGCTGTCATAATAGCCATCGAGGTTTTAGTGCTTTAGATAAAAATATTACAAGCTAAAAAAACTATTACAGATAGAAAAGATAATCCATTCATACAGCGTTATACATTTTGAGCACTTCTTTTTACTTGCAGTTTCGTCTGCCTAGATTTTATACGTAATATCCGGTTATATCCCCGAACGAATCTATTTAATATTTCGAAATAAGTAATCATTCATTTGTATCTTCGGAGTGGTTTGAATGAATTGAAACATTTTAATAATAGATCTCAGCACAGTAATAGAGTAATAGAAAATAGAACTTAATAGCCTTTTAACGTTTTTTAAGAAAAACAAAATCGATTTTAAATTTGTATAATTCCTTACTTTTTTAGGGATAAGAAATAGAACAAAAGCTTCATTATAATATCGGTCGACATGGTAGTAACAGCTTTGTAACCCATGTTATCAATTAGTGAAATTAATATCGCGTATATTAATTTAGAATGAAATTACAAAAAAAATCACCGAGGAAAATAAGAAACGAATGCGTAAGAAGCCGCGGCCAACCTATTTTCATTTATAGCCACGGTACGTCTCATTACCAATCCATTAAATTCAAGCATGGTTTGTCTTAAGTCTACCAATATATAAATTTTTAGTATATCTTTAAACCCCAAGGGTCACTGACATTCAAAGTTAAATAATAATAAATTAATTTATATTTTTAAATGGGACCCATTTGCGAATATTCCCTTTCCAATAAAAGATTTTTTAAATCGGTTCATAAATGATGAAGTTCTACGATATACCTCCTCCATTTTTTGAATTCGGTTAAAAAGAAGCTTGAACTAAATAAGTTCTTAATATGCAACTTTAAAGTTATTAACAAACTTATTAAACTTTATTAGCTTACTGATGGAGTCTGACATAGAAACAAATTATATTTATGTATGTAATTCTTCTCCGGTTGTGTGACGTCAATCTTGTTCACACATTCCTGGATTGTCAGCAGTAGTCGTTTGTGACGCGCCATAGTTACGGGTATTTATATTGGCATGAAAATATATAAAGAAATGCGAGCGCGTTTAGAAATGCAGCGTAGACGCATACCAGACGATGTTTACTCCGCGCCAGACAGCCGCGAGGTCACGCGCAGGAATGTCGTGCTTTCTATGTACTGTTCAATATACGAGTATCACTATGTTGTTTACAGTAATAAAGGAATAGATGAGATCATGGAAATGTTTTTATTTGCATATCAGAGAGTGCTGATAAAACGAGACATGAAGTCCGCCTTGCATTAGCCATAACACGAGTATAATGTGTGTGTGTGTGTGTTCATTATATTTAAATCTGAACGCACATATGTACAACAGGTATCCGTCAACGATGTCGATATAGTTTTTTTTTTAATTAAATTTTTGTAAACTTAGTTCATGAATACAACGTTTAAATCTTTATTTAATTTCTAAGAAAAGTTGGTGCTAGGAGGTGGGTCAAGGCAACATGTAAGTGCCGGAGTTTTACTTACGATCTATTATACGTGTAAAATCTTGATGTAGTCAATGCAAAAAAAATCGATTATATTAATGATATGATCAGAATACGTCGAATGTAGTCAAAGTTAGTCGTTGAAAATAGCATATCTGGGGCTAGCGTGCTCGGTATAGAATTTTTTTTTTATAAGGAATAAACTAGCACTAACACAGTCCCGCCTGATGGATTTTTATTGCGTGCAGTTGTGCCACGCCCCGTGCGGAAACCGGGTCATGATTTATATGCCGGGATGATGGAACGCTGTTGGATTCTACCTTTCTTTTTTAAAGGTATAACAATATCAGTTATGACTGCGCTTTTGATAAATGTAACTAATATATGTTGTATATTATTGTAGTAGACAGTTGTCCTGAAAACCAGCGTTAACATTGTAAGAATCAGAATGTTTCAAAGACTGACGATGATGAAACTGAAACATGCAATATTAAAAACACCGCGTTGTTTAAATTATAATATTTTTCATTTACAATTACCTCTAAGAATATAGTGCTAATTTATTTTTGGAATCCTTTATTATTCTGATGTAGTATGTACCAGCAATCAGATCGATTCTCACACGTCACTTTTCCCCAAACATTATCTAAAATCTCGAAAAATGGCTGTGACCAATTCAATCCACTGAAAAGAAACTATCCATCATCTCAGCCTATGATCGTCCAATGCTGGACATAGGCCTCCCCCATTAACGCATCATTGGAGGGCCATGTGCCATAATCGCCACGCTTCGCAGGCGGGTTGGTGATCGCAGTATGTTCCACCGTACTACGAAAAGGACGCTGCTACCCGTCCTCCAGTAGTCTTTATACCAGACTCAAGACAAAGAGACATGTTCATGCACACAAATGTTTGCCTTGGGTGGGAATCGAACCCAGGACCTGCGGCGCGAAAGGCAATTGTCTTGCCACTGCGCCTAGCGGTCAGTCAATTATCCATATTATCCCAAAAATAATGAAATATATTACTATGGCCCGGTCACAGCCATTTTATATAATGGTTTTTAATGAACTTTACGACAAGTAGAGTTTTCTTTGCGAGTGGGCAGAATATAATTTATAAGTTTTTTGGTATATAAGACTTCTCCTCAAGAATGCGTCATAAATATATGTGTTGCTTTAAACTCTTGTAAAGAAAAAAGCTTCTCACTGCACCATTTGTAAAGCTCACTCAGTACCCAACAATAGAAGTGCTCCTGAAAGTTTAAAACAGTCTTCAGTGGCAATGATCGCAATCTCGGCCGACCTCCGTTGCTTCCCTTTAGCGCCCTCCCCCTCTTCCGAGCGCCCTCTCTCGGCTCAAATAACTTAAATCCACGAATATGTACAACGAAGCCTGTCAAAAGAAAATTTCGTTCCAACATTTTTAATTACCAACTTTTGACTGCTTTCAATCGACGTCTCAGACGTGACCATCCCAATAATAGCTATGCACGTGGCATAATTTTACAATTGTTGTTGCGAATTTTAATCTTTGAGAACATATTTTGCTCCGCGAATAGAATTAATGTGCAGTTGAACTACAACGTTACGGTGTCGTTGTTTATAGGATACTGTTTAAAATAAAACATTTGAAACTTAAAATAGATCAATCATTATAACAATTAATATTTAGTAGAAAAGAATCAAACATCCCTCGCTATCTCTATTTTATCTATCTAAAACTTGAAGAGTCCAACATTAAACATATAAAGATAGGTATGAAGTAGTGTTCAAATGAATTACTCTCCGCATTATGGACATTGTAGGCGGGTGGAGAGCGGTTTTCGATCCAATGAACAAGCGACGCCCGCGACGTACGGCTTCCATGCAAAAGAGACGATGCCCTTGATCTCTCATGAATGAATACACACCAATCACGCAAATAGGAATAGCTAATGAGATACGTGTGTTTGATGCGTTTATATTCATTCCTGCATTCATATCCATTAATTAGTTGCATTTAGTATAACTAAGTAGGAAAGTCGTGCTACTAATTAAAACTTATGTGCAGAATAAATTATGTGTCGACCTAAAGAGAAATTAGATATTTTTTTTCTGTTTCACAGTTTGCCACATTAAAACTAGCTTCTTAGCATTCTAGTGTATTAAGTTCATATAAGTGATAATGTAATTGAAGAAAGGAAGTTCTGCTCACCGAAATTTGTAGAGTTCATGAAAGTTTTTTCTTCCTTGTCCTTTTTTACTGCTATTAAGAACTGTACATAACGAAAAATATTTCGGCGTATATTTTATTTTATTATTTATTTAGGTGGTCGTACTCGAATCTCAAGAATTATTGATTTTTTAGGTGAAATATGTTGTAGTAAAATATTGTTTTCTTAAAACAAAACACGTATATGTTAGGTTAAATAAACTCTGGTAAAATTATGTTTGCTACGTATTCCACTAAAGGCCTAACAGACGTTAAGTATAATGGAATAAGTTCCATTGAAGGCGTAACAGACCAACAATATCTTTTCATCACATCGTTTCTCGTTCTTAGTGTCTAGAAAAAAATCTATTATTTATTAGCCCATTAAATATTATATTAGTCTTTTATTCGTATCAGCGAATCAGTTTCGACGCCCTCAATAATAACTCGCATCGATAATGATCCCCCGGGGGCCTGGTCCCTCTCGTAAATATCTAGCGGAGATCGGATGCTCGCACCAAAATCCCTTGCCCTCGTGATCGCGCCCAATGATAGAGAAAGATATTTTATATCGACGTAGCAATCGCGTAGAGCCCGCTACGCTTCGCTGAACGGAAGGTCCTTTCAAAGGGAGGTTTTTTTTCTGTTACGATTGTATTTCGATTACGAGACATCAATTACTTGACTAAATTTTCTTTATGCCTTAAGATGTTTTTGTATACAAAGCTTTTTTTACTGGATCTATGTTTTTTTATTCTTATGAAGGGAAGAAGTGTAGATACTTACGTACTAAAAATTCCGTCACTTAAAATATGAAAGGTGCGGGAGACTATATGGCGGTTCTTTTTCCCAATCGCTAATACTCCTCTAATCTACAACATGAAAACATAAGGTCACCAGTACTTACTATGGTCTTACAAAATATATTCATATAAAATTCTTGTTCAATGTAGGTGGTAAATAACCTATTCATAAGGACATATAGCTAGGCAAATAACAATAACACAGCGCACTCCGCGCTAATTTCCCCGAGCGCGCGCTTGCCTACTTTGCTCTTATAGTTCGTAGACAAAGTTTACGCGTGAACCGACACCGCTGTCGGCTGCCGGAATATGCTAGTAGCTGCGAAGGGAATTGAAACTGCGCACAAGTGCTTGGCATGTATTATTAGCAAGTGTTTAAAATTAATGTAATGGTAAAATATTTTCGGAGTATCGGTAAACGCATGGTATCTGGTGTACTGCTTGATCGTTCGCGTCCTTCAACTATAAAATAGAGAGCTAGGTCTTTTATACTTGTAAATATTGTCCATCCTACACGAAGCGAAGTTGTTATTACGCAAAGTACTGTACGTAAAAACTACGTAATTTAAAGTTTAATTTAATAATGAGAAGTCTTCCTCTCCTCAATTTATAATCATTTAGATACTTATGGAATGACACAATAACTTAAAAGCTAGATTATAGACCAAAGTGTATGTACACAAAATGACCGAACAAATTAGAAGTATGTAATCTGATAAAGTGTAATATTTAGTGCTTGATAATATCGCTCAAATATAGTTATTAAGTGGAAATAGAAAAGAAGAAAACTGTAAAAATAAAAATAACCAAAGTTAACGTAATTTTGTTAAGACTTCTTTCCTAAATACCACATACTTAGAATTGAAGATGTCCAGATCATTTGAAAATATATTTTAAAAAAATCGCATTCTTATGAAAAGGGTTGTAATAGGAAAGATTTTTTTTTTTGGATTTCATACAATGCAACCGCGTTCTCTTGGATTTAAGCTGCTACTCCAATTGGTATAGTTTTAGTCGAGTGGTTTGACCATATAGTCGCTTAGTTTTATAAGAAATGTCAATATGTCATCATTTATTTTTATCCGTCTTTTGAGAACGAGAGATGAGAAAGTTGATTCTGCCGGGGACTAATTTTAATTGAATGGGGGAAAAAATCGATTACTTCTAATTAAACGTAAGAAGATCAAAAAGAACTTCCTTGTTTTCATTGTCATCGTCGTGGAAACAAGATATGATCCGTTTCTCCCTTTTAACAATACAGATGCATACCAAATGAAAATGTTTATTTTTAAGTTAATTCGTTTATATATTTAAATACTTTAATAATAGATACACTTTGATAGTTTGCTAATGCTGCATCAACATACTCTGGTGTTGCGGACGTTTGCATTCGACAAAAGCGTATATGAGCGTATATACATATACGAGGGTGAATCAAAAAATTCTTGGAATCAATATTAAAAAATGCAAAGATTTAAATAATAATATTTTATTT
>DWLR01000577.1:0-24100 GCA_018246295.1 Papilio alexanor hazarajatica | reverse complement strand
ATGTTAATGGTTTGGTAGGGTCCACTAGCACACTACAGTGACTTAGCATACAACTTATGTTAATATTTAATTAAAAACCCATACATAAACCAGCAACCTATAGATCTATAAGTAAAAATCTCTTTAAGTAAAAACTTAAGACTGCAGATCTATAGGTTATTGGTTCAGATCTGGCTCGAAGGACCAAAATTGTAAGGGATAGCGAAACGAGCAAGTAAAAACAAAGACGTATCGTGCGCACTATTAACAATCGTATGGCTGGTTTGCGACGTTTTTACCCCCTACCTCCCAAATCTCTCCTCATTTTTGAAAAATATTTAAATTATTAAGAGATTTCTATCTTTGTAATGACTGGCGAAATAGATATAGCTACAATTAACACAGATTAAAATAAGAAGATAATAGAAATTGAAATAAACAAATAATTTTTTTATTAAAAAATTGTAAAATTGTTACAAATATATAAATCTTATGTGTTATAGGTAAGTTGTGGCTATAGAGGTTTATTTGTTTATTTTTGTAAGTTGAATTACAGAAGCAGGATCTACTTGTTGGTTACTCCTTTTAAATGTAGATATAAAAAATTATAGGCGTTGAAATGACGCTGCGATCTTTGTTACAGCTACTTTTTATGCATTAAGTAAATTGTCGTGAAAAAGAAAAAGGGTTTCCATAATCCCCCGCGGGTAGCCTCTTGCGATAGGCTCGAGACAACTGCCGACGTTTTTATCTAGGACGCTTGACACCCAGTTGTTTTTAATGTATATTTGATACAACAGTTATGATAGTAGTCTTTGAAAGGTCTCTTTTTTGTTTTTTTTAGTATGGTACGGATGAAGATTACATAGTTTGTAGTAAATTGGATTACGGTATTAAAAGTATACGTTTTGCAACTATTTCTTTTATTCATAACATTTAAAAAAATACAATAAGTGGTAGTGAAGTAAACCTCAAGGGGTTTTAATTTGATCCCTACGCGCTCAGTTAGTCTAGATGTCTTAGGTGTGTTACATGACTCCAGATACCTAATCCGGGGCAAAAATTGAAGCCACTTAAAGCAACCGTTAATATTTCACAGTTTCATAGTGAAATGTATAACACGCTAGCAGATTTTCAATTTGTTTCTTACAAAGAAACTGAATACCAAAAAATATTGGACATCCCAAATTAACTAAAACGAGAACAAAGTTTACAAATTTTGTTACGACAATTTAACTTCTCTTGGTTTGCAGTTATTAATTAAATTGATAGATATAGAAATATATATAGTATTGAAATAAAGGAATCATTTATTTAATTTAAATTTGTCTATGGATAAATATTAAATTAAACTCAATTTCAACATTTTTTATATATTCTTATATCATTTTATCTGCATATTCCTAAAAGTTTTATTAACATTTATACATTAATTAAAAGTTGATATTTAAATAAATACGGTTAGTGAAGGTGTTCTGTTCTTATCGCAGGTAAAATATATTAACGTACTTGTGTCCAGAGTCTCAAAGTACGCTTACTAATGCATTGTGATTAAAACAAATGGAGTGAGTTTTGTAACGAGGGCGTTCAAATTAGAAAATTTCGTCGACGACGGTCAGGTTATTACGGGCGGCTTACAAAGTTATGATCCGGCACCCAGAGGTAGACGTGGATTTATCTGCTACGGATTTGTTTATTCTTTGTCTTATATACCGAAGCGGTAAAATTAATTTTCTACGGGAAATTACCAAAGGCTAGGCCCCAACATTAATGTATCAATATTTTTGAGATATAATTTAATATGTACTTTAGCCGAAGGAGCGCTTGAAACATCTAGTGACTTAGAATTGGCCTGTACTTACATTATGGAAATTTTTGTGCAATCTTGTTACTTTGGCGCCCTAACTGGTGAACACTTTTCACACTTTCTCTCATGAATAGAAACAGTCTACTTTGTGTTAATTGATACAATTATTTTAATTATTTAAAATACTTATTTTCGATCTAGTTCTTTTTTTGATTGTTTGCTTCTGTCTGTATGAAACATGGGATAAAATTGTTTAAAAATGCAATTATATTATTAAGTAAATATTAAACAAGAATTCTATGTCAGATTTGAATATGAAATAATGACACATCTGCATTCAGTTATGCGTACGATTAGATATAACGTTGCTTAATTTAAGCGTTAGTTAGTTGCTTGGCTTGTCAAACGAAGCAATATGGATGGAATTTACTAGAATCAAACTACCCGTTTAATTGTGTGAGCAAGCTACGTTAAATTTTGAATCGCTTAAACACCGGTCATATATGTATGTTAATCTATCGGCTGACCTAATGTAATGTCTAAAAATGATCAACCTAGCTTATGATATGCTTCATTTGTTTCGCAGCAATGATGCAATTATGATACAAATTGCTCACTTTGTACTATAAACTACCCACACCCCTCCCGATGCCGCGGCTTCCGAAAGAAAATATTAAAAGTCAATCTCGCGTTAGGATATAAACAACAAGGCGTCTGCGCGCCGACCGGATTATATAAAATTTTACCTTATTTCTATATCACGTTTCTAAATTTGTAAGTACGTGGTAATAAATAAGTATAGTAGTAAGCAGTAAGTAATAATATTGTATAATGTTTATACAATAGTTATAATATGCAATGTGCCAATAAGGGGAGCCATCATTCAGCCATCACATCGCAGCTAACTGATGAGCTCCCTCACGTATTCGTGAAAAGTGAAATTCGTGTGAAAATATGTTTATAAAAGCTTTGTGAAAACTTACAATATAGTCCCATCCGAGAGGGTGTACTTTCAGGTGAAAAACTATTAAAAAACCATAACAGTTCAATGTTAACTGGCAAATATTTAATATACCATATTCGTTCAATTAAAAAAAAAAAACTTATTATCGTTGACAATAAAGAACTTGTGATTTATGATAAATAGTAATACTAAATTAGTGCTTTAGTGCTACGGTCACATCGCCACTAAACATCAGGTTAGGCTGTGGTCAAGCATTCAAGAGGGTTCGCACTAAATAGAATTTCGTAATATCTGCCTACCCATCTGGTAAATGCGTAGTTGTTTAAAAGGAAGACACACGCAATCACACAATACCAGAAATGAAAAATAAATAAAGGAAGAAATTCAAAATTTGAGAGCTATTACATGTGAAAATATTTCCCTATTCAATTGGTACTAAGTTAGCCACACAATGGAGACCTTTAGCGAAGTGGCCACATACAAAAAGCTCAAGTGCGCGTGATTGGCCGCGCGTCCCAAAGGCTTAAGTCACATTCGCAATGCCATCACGTAAGCTCTGTTACGTACGTGTCGCTACCTACCTGAGGTCGGCGAAAAATTTCGAAGGCATAAGTGTGCAGACGTCACGATCAGATTGTAAACTTCGTTAGCTTATAATCTCACTAGCCATGTTAACTAACGGGAAATTGTAAACTGAAAAATCAATACGATCTGTCTAATCATATCACACTTGTCATAACATCTTTGATATACGTATAGATTATGAAATATTATTGTTATATAATGTACGTAATTATCATATTCAACCTAACAAATGTAATCTATAATTAATCTTCCATTATAACTTTAACGTTTTCACTTTGACTGTTTACAAACTGTAAATACATGATACCTCAAATTGTTATTGATTCGATCAGTTCACAATTTGTCAGTTTATAATACGGCTAATAATATTATAAAGCAACGAGGTTAACATTCTAAAGGTGACATAGATTACTTCGTATACAGCCTTTCGTCTGTGGCGTCGTATCCGAATGCCGGATTGATTTTATTCGCTCTACGCACGCTAATATAATCTCACCGAATGAGTTATATGAAAGCCTGGCAAGAATTTGTTATTAAATGCCTTCGGCTTTCTGCTTTTAATTATGTTTCGGATTTTGATAATAAAAATTCTTTGATTTAAGAATGGATGTTGTTATGTTCTGTTTAGGTTATATTTTTAATTCAAATAAATGTCATGTTTTTGTTTATTTGACAATAAATAAACGGTCGACAATTTATACGTTTATCGTATAATAATTTTAAACAAATTTCAATTATAAACTCGACACGATTACAGTATAATTTTATAGTGATGACCGCATCAAGTCAATCTCGTCTAGATAACGTACAGTCGGCAGACAGACAAATCGTCGATATAAATACGCACGTTTGTAAGTTTTAATGGCACAACCTTAACGTATCGAGTTGATTAACCGACGCAGGTTATTAGGATTGCTCATAGCTTTGTCCACTGGCAGCTATCCAGGTTGCGACGCCAACTCGGAACAATGGCCAGTCCACTCGACGGTCGAAATACGATTTCGGCTGTCACTGCCTAGCTCACTGGATACTATCGTGACAATTTATAACGTTAATGTTTTTATAGAGGAACGTTCGCTTTACTATCTCATTTCGATGTTATTGTTAAAAGTAACGGAACACATAGAAGTATTCTAGGCGTGACTGACTGATAGTATTAAAATAGCGTTGTAAGGAAAAAGTGAAGAGACCTTCATTTTCACAAACCACACCACCGAAGCATACCTTTTACAATTCTAGCCACATGACTAGAATTGTTATATCTATGCTTGGGTGGTTTGGACATGTTGAAAGGATGAATGCAGAAGGAGTAATATGATAAATCTTGTTGCAAAAGTGAGTGGCAGTGTTGTTAGGGGATGTCCCAGAAAAATTTAAATCGACCAAATTATTCATCGATTTGGGATCACAATTGTGTCCTGCTAAAGTAAAGCGATATATGGAATATTCATAACCGACGAGCATGTACTTGAGAAGTATGGATGTAGAAGAAGCGAGAGAGATGTGTCAGGTTAAATGGTAATGCCAGTTTGGTAACAGTACACTTAAAAAGACTTTTTGTATAAACTCTTTGTTTATACAAAATTACGGGCCAATTGCATCTAGGCAACTTATTTTACGATCGATATTTTGTTCTATATTTGATTTGTTCTTCATAGCCATGTAATTTTATTGTATTTATTATCTTATTCATTTGGAACTTATATGAGCGGAGACAAATTTTGTGTATTTTGTGCTATTTCATGTTATATTAAATACCTTATATAAGTATATTCCCGAGGAGGGTTGGCGTCAGGCAGGCGGTCGGCTTTAAAACTATATCCAAAACCAGTAACAGTATGAACTACATAGAGTTCAGGATATATGGAAGAGTAGTACATACTGTGCCGACCCTACGCAAGTGGAAAAAGGGCAGGGAGATGATGAATTTCTTATCTTAAATTAATTAATTAATGTGAATTCGTTAAAGTTGCACATTCAAGCAAAATTATTACGTTTTCCTTAACAAATTCATTTTACTCCACATTAAATGATAACAGTTTTTTATTTTTGTTAGAAAATAGTTTGTTAGTAGTAGTTAGAAGTTAGTTTGTAAGTGATGACTGTTATAGACATAAAAAGCCTGTGTTATAAATCAGTAGCTTTTATCGCATTATTCCACACTACAATATAAATAGATGATGGATAACAACAATACACCAAGAAATGAAGAAAAAAAACTATTAAGATAGACGTAAACCAGAATAAAAAATAATCTAGCATGGTTATATTGCTAAGAGAAATCTTTCTAGGCAACCAACAAATAGATAGATATACAGAATATAAAAAAAACCCTCGATATATAACAGTAATGGGTGGTTGGTAGAAGTGACTGATTAGTCACTTCTAAAATCCAATATTGTAGTTTACTCAGGTAACACCGGGCCCGAATAATTAATACAATAAAAAACCCTTCGCCAGATCTGAGTTGTAGAACATTTGCTCCTTGCAAAAATACAGCTTTTTATAGTTTTCGTTAGTGCGAGTCGTTATCGATTATTAACAAGTCATTAGCTTTACTAACTGCGAATCGATTGCACATCTCGGTCGGTACAGCTCTATCGGATAATTTAGATTCAGTCGGAAAGTAATCTAAAGTTTGTGAATAAACGTCAGTTGAATGCAAATTTAATCGCAGTTTCCATTTAAACCTTGCGGCGATGCCTCGTCCACACAATAAATGTTAATTCAACTTAAAATACTTTTGATTTCAACTATATTTATTTTTAACATTTAAGAGATTTTCTTAATAGATATTTTATATTCTATATTAGAGTTTCTTATTATTTTAAAATAATTAAATACCCTGAAGCATGTGAAACTGTAGCGTACACAAAATTTTATTTGTCACAATTCTCTAGCTTCTTCTATATTTGTAAGATCTATTATGCACACTTACTATTCTCCGTAAAAATGGTGCTAATATAGCTGTGCCTCTTTCCCCATATGTAGTTATTTTATGTATGGTAATACGCACTCAATATTTTACTCGTATACCCGTATTTATATACTCGATTAGCGTTTTACGGAATTATTCATACTCATTTAAAATTGCAACTGTCAAATTAAGTAAACAATGTAATTAATAAAATACTCAAATGCAAAACGAAAATATACGGGATAGTTCATTTCTCTTCGAATAACGTATTCACGTATTATGAGTAAATTATTCTTGGTGACGTAACTCGATCAAAATTCGTCCCGCGATACTAAATTAATTTGCAGACGGCTCAAATTAAAGTCCGAAAATAATTAAGCGTACTTTATTGGCCGGGTTAGGGCAGGGTTGAATCTCCCTTAACACTATAAGTACTTAGGTTTCTCGATGTCGGCGCAAAGCCTGAATAGAAATGGCCTAAATCGGGTTGTACTCTACGGGCTAAGAAGAAGTAAAAATAAATTCATGCAACTCACGATCTTGCCGTGCCTCACATAAACTCGAAATTGGTCTGCATCTGTTTATAAGTAATCTTTTGTTATGTTATTTCTCTTAACGTTTTCCTATTCCTGAATATAGTTTGTTATTGATCTTATTTCGTTTTTGGTTGTATCTTCATGCATTTAAGTTATCTCTAAAACATTTAATCGTTTTGATAATAATACAGTGGAATATTATGATTCTCTTTACTGTTTTTTCTAATTCTTCCCTATTGATTAAATCTGGTACAATTGCATATGTAATAGAAATGGTATGTTCCGTAGATATTTAGTACGACTATAATAATGAATAATTTTTTAATTATTTTGAAGAGTTGATTGAAGTCGAAGATGCGGTCCTAATCTAGGAATGAGACATCACAACAAGAGGGCAATTTAAAGTGATGTCAAGTGTCGAAGATTTCAAACGATGTCGATTCCTTGTCTAGCTATAGAGTTTCTTTGTTAGTAATTGAAATTCCATGTTCCTAATCACACAAAACGTAGCCGCAGATATAACTGAGTCGCGAGGATTAAAGTTTGCGGCGAACTGTGAATGAAGCCTTCGATCCGCAACGAACTGAAGGGGCTGAGATGAGATAAATTATTGAAAAGTGCTATTTCAGCTTTTCAGTCGTGGACGAGGTACAAACTATAATTCATAGGAACAATTTTGACAGTTTATCGCCATCAGTAGTCGAATTTGAATGTGAAATTAATTGTTTAAGTAATGTGTTCAATTTGGTTTTATAATGCTGGGGTGGAACGGTATAAAAGGTCCTTTTTATACTTTTTTCGTAATAAATTCCAGACGGGCGCAACACGCGTGCCGAGTTAAGAGCGGGATTAGCCCCGAGTTGACTTTGCTTACATCACGTCTGCTGATTTTAATATAGGTGTGCTTTTTTATAAAAAAAATATAAGAATAAGATATTCGAGAAATTGGTGTTTTATTAAATGGTTACTTCTAAATTAAATTCTGTAATTATCTTTACTCATTTAATGCATTCACTGTATGATGAGTTTTTTTTTTTAAGGAAACGGCATTTACACTTATATTTATTATTCTTAGTTATTTTCAGATTTGATAAAGGACCGCTCTGGGACAAAAACCTTTTTACCAGTATTCGCTATTCGTATAAACTATCGAGTATATTCGCTCTCGTATTCTGGTACCCTGGTAACTCTGGTAACGCTCTTGAACTCTTTTTGTTGTGGAAATTTATGGGATAGTTTATACTGGGAAAGTTACTTTACATTTTTCAATATCACAATGGCAACCGATATTGTAAATGAAGCTTTTTTCTAATTCTTATCCCTAAAAAAGGAAAGAATTATGCAAATTATAAAGTTGATTTTGTTTTCGTTAATACGTTAAAAGATTATTTCGAGTGCGTACTCATGTTTATTTCTAGATGAGTCAAACGCGGCCGGCTCGCGTGTCACTTTGCCGGCCATTTCGGCCGTTTTGCGACACGATTCCCCGTGTTCTATCTATGCAGATGACGTACAGATTCGGTCGACATTCTCTTGGACGTTATGTTTAGACATTTGCCGGCTATTATGTTTTATTACCCTCTTAATAGTTGCCACAATGTTTGCTTTGTAACAGTGTCGCATCCATAGACTTTATGAGTTTCCTATGCATATATCTTAGTAGTAAATGGCGCACAATATATTTTGCTAAGTTTCAGATAATACTGGATACAGACTGCATTATTCCAGACTGTGATGAGGACCTAGTTCTCTATCACAGCTAATAACATTATTAGGCTAATAGCAAAGTTAAGGCAGATGGCCATCGTCACAGAAATATTTAATTCGCACACGGGGTTGTAATAAATCAGAATATACACAAAGGTTGAAAAAGCATCAGTCAAATTCATGGTTTTTGGACGAGTAAATGTTAATGAGTATTTTTGATCAAATAACATCAATAAAGCGCATACTTGCTCGCGTCTTTTTGTGGTAAAATAACCTGCCGCAAATTTATGCCTATGTTAATTACTTATCTCGTGATTTAAAAAAAAAACACAATAAATTGAACACAACACAACGCACCAAATAACTGAAACGGTAATTGTGAAGTAAATAACATCATTTCGAATCGGAAAATTGGAAATTCGACGTTGTAATTTTAAGTCGGTGAACGAAACGCGACTATCGGAGTGTAGGAATTGCAAATCGACTTACGCTCAGCGGAGCGGAAAGACAAGGATGTATTCAAATTAATTTCGACGAACCGAGGCCGGGGCGGGGTCACTAATCAACTTCGATGATAGGGCAGTGTAGCTGTAATCGGGAATATTGGATATCGCTTCAGTTACCGGTACAGATGAAGAGTAACTAAAACACTTAATGTTTGTTTCTTTACTTTAATCATTTTGAGCAAGCACTTTTGAATGTCGTTTATAATGTTAGGAGGCAACGGTTCTGACTACAGAACGCAAAGTTTCTTTTCATTACATATTAATAAATCTATCTATATTATAAATATGTATGAGTATATATTTTATAGTTTCCTTTATAAGATATTATTAGGTATGTATGGATATACATACCAAATCAATATGTATGTAGGAGAAATCATTACATATGGATACTATGAATGGATATATTAGTCACTTCGTTTTTCCAAATTTGATTTATATATATTTATTAATCTTAATCATTTGTTTCAGGTAAGTATTTGTCTTCGAGACTAGATTCAGGACTTCGAAACCAGAGCTTTCAACAATAACCGGTATGGACATATCCAGCCAAGATTTAAATGTAATAGATAATAATGTTCATAGACTGTAAGTTAACCTAAATACAGAAGCGTTGCCTTAATTCTTACAACACTATTACTTAGTATGGTCTCTTAATTGGTCAAAAGTAGTTAAAGTTCACGCACGATAGAGTAATAAATGTTCAAGCAGTGGATCTCAGGGAGGAAGATCTTGAGCTGATTTACTCTTAAGATCCCTTGCATTTAGTTGCCCTTGGAATCCTGTCTACCCTAAGGGATCTGCTCCTACTTAATCCTTGATATTAAAAGTAAGTTATTAGTCTAATAGAACTCCTAACTTTAATTTATAATAGATACATATTCTATAGTTAAACAAATGTCAATTTAAACAAGTAATTGTTAATTAAAATAAAAACAAAAACAATAAACCCGATAGACTAACAAGATTAATACAGACCCTATAATATTCCGGTGAAGGTAACAATGGAATGGAAATAAATGCATATATTCATATCTACATATCTACATACATCATACATCCATGTATACATATCTACGAAAAATATTATCTTCCCGTCAGTCGGTCAAAAAATTTTAACAAACAAAATTGTTGTTTAGATTAAAATTGCTCGAATTAGTCTGTTATTGTCACAAATGTTGCCATTTCCTTAACAACGTTTCACGAAGAAATCGGGGATTGACGTTCGATTAGCGCCGAGACTTTCCCCAAAATTGTTTAGGAAATTAACTGACTAATGGACATCAATCTTCCCAAAGCGCTTTATTTAAAATAACTTCCTCGCAGAAAAAGTGTAATTTGTTACTGGACGCAAATTATAAGCCAGAAACTTTTGTGAACTTTCTGCGAACACGGAAACGTTGGACAGATTAAATTTAAATCGATTTTGTGAAATTTCGAAGTATCAAAACTCTTGTAGCTGTTACATTTTCTTTTATTTTCCATTTTTGTATTGATTGTCGAAATACTTACAACTTAATTTCAATGTGCGTAATTTCAATGCGTAAACCTACTCGATAAGTTGAAATTATCCATTAAATTTTTTTAACAAAAACAAAATCAACTACAAATTTATGTAATTTTTTTATATTTATCAAGTGATTTTAGCCATGGTACGTCTCATTATAAATACATTAAACCCAGAGTTTGTTTGAAATCTACCAATATAATTTTTCGGTTTATCTTCAGAGCCCGTTGTTCAATGCCATTCAAAATTAAATAGAACCCACTTGCCCTTTTCGAATGACCCTTTTCTAACAAAAAAAAAATCGTTTCATAAGTGCCAAAGTTCTGGGTAACCATAAAAGGTAAACATAGAAAAATACTAGCGAATTGAAAAACTCTCTCTCTCTCGCCCACCGTCATTACAACAATTACTTGATAAATGTCCATATTTGTACAATAAGGAAAGCGTTAATCCAGTCTATGCAATTTTTTTTGAAGTTAGCTTTTGTCGTTAAGGGTCTATTTAAGTTGAAGAGAAATAGAATTTTATCCTCGAACATAAAACACACCGTAACGGAATAACATAGCTTATATTAAAAATTCTTTTTGTGCTGCATGTAATGCCTTAGGGTGAGTTGTTACCCGGCCGTTGGTTTTCTCTTTCGTTTTTTAGCATTAAAATTTTTAACCAAAAAATGTACTCATATTTTTAATCTCTTTTTTCAGCGTTTACGTTTAATTAGCATACATTGTTTGAAATGGTGAACTAGTTCTAAATATTTCGTTACTAACAAAATATATTTTTTTCAGTGTGTTATTTAATAAATTTTATACTAGCATTTTTAAAACTTAGATTCCTTAAAACTTTTTTTTAATTATTTATCTATGATTCATGATTTGATTTATTAATTATCGATCTCAATCTGTAGAGTTTATAATTACAGTTGTTCTTTTTATTATAAAATGTGATAAATATCCATTTTGTGTCAAGTTTGTACAAGTTTGTAAAACTTTTGCCTGTCTGTCGGTGCGTCACGACTTTAGAGCGGTTTAACCGATATTAATGAAAATTTATATTTAGCAGAAACACGTAATTAATAATTAAATGATAGGCTATATAAAACATCTGTCTATCTGTCTGTTGTATGTCCCGTTATAACTTCACGTCGGATTTGATTGATCCGACGTTAAGTCGACGACGTTGATCTTTATAATTTGAATATAGGTTTTTATAAAATGATTTTACACAGATAATTGTAGATCGGTATATAGCAAGAATACGTGATTGTGGAAACGATAGGCCATATAAAACATCGATAAGCTTTATGATAATTAAAAAAAACATTAATTTCTATTTGCCTAATAGCGTTTTTTTGAATGCGTACTAAGCCGCTGGAAACATTGAGTATTTTATAAAATGATTATGATTGAATCAGTAGGTCAACCAATAATTGATATTCGCGAGTTTCGGAATATTCATACATTCGGAAGGTCACATGACTAAACAACTAATAACAAAATAGATATTTTTTTTATATACATACATCGAAAGCCAGCAGGTTCCCTTTTGACCTTTTCCTCGGTTGATTGGAACAATAAAAAGTACTTTTGCTTTGCGGAGTGGGCTCCGTATGCGAGGCCGGTTGGCTGCACGCATTGACTGCAGAAGCACCAAGCAAAAATTACGCTCCAATAAACCATACCTTTGAATGCATGCGGGACCGAGGTTATTTCTCTATAATATTTTTATTGCTTTTATTCTGAATAAAAAAATAGTTTTTCTTTTTATGTAAGATATTTAAAGGTAGCGACCCTTTAGAACTGTAACCGAGCCCCTTTATAATTTTTAATGTGTTTCTTAAACCTTTCTCTTTCTTTTGACTTGACAAATACTGGAAATGGATTTTTTTCTTGTTATATTTGCTTTTTATGGATGTTTTGTATGGATTTTTTATTTTTATTTCATGTCTATCCATTTTCTTAAAACTAGTTTTAAATACCCATTTAAGGGTTTTATTGTTTAAGAAATTGTAGAGGTTTGGAAACAGTATGATCTAAAACCATTATATACATTTTCGATTCTAACGAATCAAGCAACTTTTCGTGTATATTTATGTTTTTATTATTTATATTTTTATTTATTTTATTACCGTCTGTGCGTTCCACAAGCGACGTGTCAATTGGCTGCAATATTCGTTAAAGCGACTGAATTAAATATTATCGTATTTATTCATGGAATTCTAATTCGGTTCTATGTCAAGGAGTTTGAAATACTCGTAGTTGTTTTGATAACGGCGTAGTTATTTCAGCCGTTTATACGGTACAGTTTTATTTGTCGACGTAGACTTATTTATCTCTGCCCCTCTTCTGGGAAATGAAAATTGGTAACTAAGATTTAACTTAGTTACTTAGTCATCATTAAAAGCGTGTATATAAGCATTAAAGCTCTCAAAATGTTTTCTTTCCAATAACAAAATAACACAAAAATATTTTTAAAACATCTTATATGTTGTTTTCTTACTTTTTAGCGCAGCACGTAGAAGTATAGAGTTTTAGTCTTCACTCCTTCCTCTTATAACAGTTATAGGTAGTCTTAATAAAATATAGTTATAAAGTAGCGATTAAATACGACTGTCTACTTAGTAGCAAACATAATACCTAATCTGGTGACTGTTAAGGCTAACTTTAAATGCGGACTTTGCCAAACCAAATTGGAACTTTTACATATCAAATTCGGACCTTCACATATCAAAATCGGACTTTGTTAAATCAAATTTGACTTTTCGTAAATTAAATTAGAACTTTTATATATCAAATTCGGACCTTGTCAAATCAAATTAGACTTTTTTCAAATCAAATTCGGACTATTACGTATTAAATTCAGATTTTGTCCAACTAGAACTCGACTTTATCAAATCGAATTTGAAAGTTTCCATGTCAATTTCATAAGTTGCCGAAGGCAATCTGTTGATTATGATTTTTAAAAGGTTAAATTTTGCGTGCAAAAGGCCAAATTTGATTTTACGAATTGCTGTAATTGATTTAAAAAATCACGAATTTTAAGTTAAAAACATAATGTTTACATATGTATATTTAGATGGCAGAAATACTGCAGCCTTTAAAATGTTAAAACGAGTGGATAGGTTAACAATGTCAACAATGTACACTGAGACAATACATTAAAATTTTACTGCGAATTTTAACAGTTCAATAACATTATTTTAGTTGCTACGGTAACACACAAAGAAGTTATACTGTTCTTTTATGATGCTCCGTGACAATAGGTTACAAAAATATTCTTTCATTGGGACGAGAGTGCCACTTTATATCGAATTATGTATCGCTTTATACGAGTATTGAATTATGTTGTCTAATGATTAAGAGAAATTACTGATTGTACACTGCTAACGCAGCATGAACATATATAATGTTAGACTTCAAATTTCATTTTATTCACGGTTCTGGCACATCATCGGTCGTCGTTAGGAAATTAATATATTCGCACCCCATCGATAATTTGAGTGGAGTTTTGGACTGCAAATTACACAATAGAGGTGACTTGAATTGGTCATCGCCATGGAGTATTGGCATTAGAAACAGTATATTCATGTAATGTCTGCATTTAACTGGAGCCGCCTCCAGCGCATTGTCTACGTTGTGACAAACAAAGCTAGTTGCCTCAGCGTGAATTAGTGCTCGACAGATGTGAATTTCGGAACGCATTCCGGACGTTCGAGATTGGAATAGAAAGGTTGAGAGCTCGCGTGGTTTTATTTCGACATGAAATTAACAAATCCCGTTGATTGCCATTTGTTATTTATTTATTTTTGCAGTACGTTTTTATTATCTCGAGGACTCTAACTAAAATATTTACAACATTCCAGAATTCTTGAAAGTGATTGGAAATCCATTAATACTTATTGAGTATTAATTTTTTTTAACATGAATATGTAGTTTTAATAATCAATAAATAAGTCGAATGACGGGGACTGAAATTGCTGGTAAAAGGAATGTTGGTTGTAGAAAAACTCATAGCTATGTAAAATCAGAGAGTGGACTGGAATTGCGAATGCCGGTCAACTGTTCTGCGTCGCAAGAAATATGGTAAACTAACTGCCAACCTCCGCTAGTTGGGGAGGCACCTAAAGAAGAAGAAAAATGGTAGTTACAAGACAGACACCACTGGTGGGTTTTGTAGTTTCTTTCTGGTTTGGCTAGTGCAGCGGTGAGAGTGTGGCAGACACATAGGGCGGCAAAAGACCGACCTTTCTGTATAATTTGAGGCCATCATTTAGCAGTTAATGTATTTGGTATTTGTTAAACTACGGTCAGTGATCAACATTTTTGTATGCTTGGATATATGGAATAAACATAAATGGGTAAAGGAGGAAAAGGGAACAGAAATCAGGATTATGAATATCCTATGCTACTATGACATATATTTTTATGTATATATTTAGTTTTACAAATGACGTAACCCTATTTCCCGTTGATCCGTCACGCACTTGACCACTTTTTTAGCTAACACTTTGGCAACTTGCCTAATGTTTGACGGAAGAAACAAAACACGTAGCTAAATTGTCATATATAATTGGAACAATGTGGTTTCGTCATCGCATCGTTTTTAATATAGATATTTGACTAACACGACTTATACGCGACGCAATTACCACATTTTATTTAGCCGGAGGTTTTGAATAGTAAGGACGAATAAAAATTATTCTTTTACCTTTATGATGTAATAAAAATCTTTTAAAGCTATGTGAAAAAAAGTTCATTCTTTTTTATATTCGATTAGCTGTTATTTATTACATCGAACGCAGACTGCAGCAAAACTCAATTGGAAGAATTAATCCAAACAATTCAACTGGAACTAATATGAGAAAAGATAAATTTTGTGTATTTTGTGCTAAAGTCATATTAAATACCTTGTATAAGTATATAGCCGAGAAGGATTGGCATCAGGCAGGCGGCTGAGAGTAAAACTATAACCAAAATTAATTTTAGTGTGGACTACAGTAGAATCCAGTATTCCGGAAGATCCAGGAAGAGTAGTACATTCTGTGGCGACCCTACGCAAATGGGAAAAAGGCAGGGAGATCATGATTCGATTGGCTACCCGAAACTTCGTTTTCATAGAATAATAACTTTCTAGTTCTCAAGGAGGGTTGACGTCAGGCAGGCGGCCGGTCGTAAAACTATAGCCAAAACTAGTTGCAGTATGAACTACAGCAGAGTCCAGGATATATGGAAGAGTAGTACATACTGTGCCGACCCTACGCGTGGGAAAAGGGCAGGGAGATGATGAATAACTTTCTGGTTTCATCTATAACTATGTAATTATTATATCAAATCATTTTTATTACAATATAGACTGTGGATATGAAGATACAAAATAAGCATTCGTTGTAGCACCATCTTGAGGGATAATTTGACAACAAAATTTACTATAAATATTTTTAAACCCCACTTTGGAAATTTTGGAATTTAATTTCACCAATTTTAACATAGAACTTTTTCTTCATATTTCGGCATTTTTTGCAGTATTTGTCACACACGTAAAGACTAATGCAACTGGAATGCTCCGGGTGCTTTGGATGTTGAGGATAGCCATTACCTAAACTACTGTATAGAATCTCCGGCCTGGGAAACTTACGATAGTGTTACAACATGAGCACGAAATCATTGTTCCGGGCAGCGGTGAATAATGCTATCTTCTATAATTTAGTCGTAAGGTTCACTAACTACACTTAGCGATGGAACTACAAAAAGGAGAATAAACTACTGGCCGATTGCCTCCGCGTTACTTAAAAAAATTATAGGTACACACAAAGCTGCCAAGTATATTTTCGTTATCCTCTTGTATTCGTGGTTCTGGGATTTTGTAATAAATAATTAAAAATAAAAATAAAGTATATATTTTGTTTTAAATAATATTTTAAAGAAAACATCATCATCTCCCTGCCCTTTTTTACCTACGTAGGGTCTATATGTACAAATCTTACATATCTCCTAAACAAAACATAAATTGTTTAATAAAATGAATAATAGCGTTTCTCACTGCCACTGTTTGTGATGCGCTGTCGTTGCTACTCAAATATTTCGACTAAAATAGCGCAGAACTCACTGCGGAGATATTTAAATGGGTTTTCATTTCAGGCATGCCTTTAATTTCGCAGACTGTTTTAAATTTTTGTCCTATTTTAATTTTATGCCGTCGTGGAATAGAAAAAAATGTTGATGAAAATGAATTTAGTGTATGAGTCAATAAAGCAAAGGCTTTTTTTTCACGCTGGTAGACTAAATCGAGGGAATTTGTAGCAATATACTGTACATTGACCTGTTAACGTGTCGCCAAGAGTGTGTACGCTACTGTGGAAATTGAGCAAAAATAAATTGTGCACATAATTTTACAAAGTGATTAAATTAGTGGGAAGTAATGTGATGTTTCGGACGGATTTCTCTTGATAGACATGTGTGCGAAATATTGTTGTGGCTGAGCGGATTTCATTTTTCAAGTTATTCTTTATTTTTTATTCATTATTTCACGTTAGTATTAATAAATATTTATCATCGGCACGTTATTTTGTTAATTTTTTAATAGAATATTAGAGTATAAATATTAATAATATGTATTGTTCCATTATCAGGTTATTTTTTTGTAATAATGTTGCAATTATATATACATATTATACTGTTGCAATTTTACAAAATTCCATATAAATAATCTCGCAGTAGGTTAATTTAACAATAGTTTGGCAATAACTAATACGTGTAAAAATATAAATTGCTAACAATAAGCCATAAACTTTGTAAGATCTATTAACACAAACTAAATACTTCAGTAATTAAAAAAGGGTTCGTGACTTGTTAATTGACAAGTTCGTAGGTATATTTATCTTTATAATACGACTGCAAATTTGTGTTCAGATTTTTCTAAAAACTCTCGAATACATAAAAACGTTGTAATAAAATCTGACAGGCTGCCACTATCTGGGGCGATGCCAATTTTGAGAGGTTCAATGCCACCACAACAACAAGTTTGTCTATCCATCGCTAAAAGGAGCCCATTCACCTTGGGATTTTTCGGGACCACCTTTTTTCGGGATCCGCCTACGCTATATGAATCTCGATCTTGATAAAATAATGGTAAATATGAGGCGAATATTGAAGATAATAGAAATTAGGGGCTAGGTTTTTCGCTACTAAAGAGGCACCTGATTAGACTGATTTCTGTCGCAGCTAAACCTATGCGAATTGTTTATTTTTAATTTATAAGTCTTGCGTCGTGACAACAAGATTTCTTCCCTCGCCAACATGATGGGGAATTAATGATATTTCTTATCTTATGAAATATCATAGGATCTTGATCGATAGATAAAGATTTGCTTTGATCTTTTCAAGCCAGAACTGACTTCTACGCAAGAATTATTTTATCAAGTATGAAGTTATAAGAGGTAAGAAATCATAATGATCTAAGAGCATCCTCTCAATCTTGTAACATAATAACATCCAAGATATTCAAACAACATCACTTAATTGTTGTTAAGTTTAAAGAGGCGCTTTAATGCTTCAAAACCTGAACTGAAACTGTTGATGCTTCAATTAATTGATGTATTAACTCTAGGTAGGTAACGAGTAGGTATTCTTACAGTTATTCTTTGGACTAATGACGCATAGTTTAGTTACGAATTTAATACAAAAATTCAATGTGGTGTTATATGTGGGGCTAGTAGTGTAAATGTCTCTCTCTCTTAGTGCGATGTATTAACTTATTTTTTATTTACATAAGAAAATATATTCCATATTTATATGGTTGATTTGACTCGTAGACACTGGCTAGTTTCCTTCTAGAAGTGTTCATCGTGCATCGATAAGTTATTAAAACTGATTCACAATATACATAGCGTAATATTGGACAGATATTTGCTGGCTAACGATCCCATCATTTTTTGCAGTATCCGTAAATGTACGAACACGATAGAACATTATTAAACGCCGAAACCTTTAAAGCGTACGATAGATTAACACTTGACCGATTTTTATTATTTACCCTTTGCCCTTTTTATCTTCAAACAGTATTTATTCTACTCCATGAAAACGTACGCAATATTTACTGAAGGCGGAGAGGGCCTAATGAAATCATTATTTCTTTATTTTGTAAAAGGGAAAGTTCCTTGGATGAAAAATAACACCATAAATAATTCTTCGCCCTAATGACGGGCTTGCACTCCGAGAAAATTCTTCAAAGCAACCCTTTATCCAATCACTAGCATTACGGATCAGCGGATCTACGGTCCCGAGTCGGCGCGGCTCCGACCTATAAACCAATTATGGAAAAAGGTTTCAATGTTTCATTTTATAAAATTATTTCAATAAGCTGTCAATCCAACTTTTCGAATGGATATCTGACTTCTACGGCTTTGTCCTCTACTGGTTTTATTCTTAAATTTCAAATAAAAAAAAAAAACTATCGCTTGGCCACAGCCCATGATATTAATCGGTAATGCGTTCGAAGGATGGTACACACTAGTTTCGTGATATCCTATTTACTCTTCTCTTGATCTACGCTGATAATTTGTTCCAGACCTTTGCTCTATAAGCGCAATGAATCACAATACTTATGTTTTTTTTTTAATTCCAACTAAGTATAAATGCTTGTGCTAGGATATGGGAAGCGACAATAATCGAATGGCGGGCGGGATTCGAACCCACGACCTCATGATCGGCGGTCCGTACTCTAAACCATTAGGCTATCGACCTATATATCTACCATTAGGTTATTCGAATGTTTCGCTTCTTTTCGCTTTGTTTATAATGAATAAACTAGTGCTTGATCGCATTCGCACTGATGTTTAGTGGTGAAAAAAGAAGAGAGATTGAGATTCGATTACTGATCGTTTTACACACTTTTTATTACAATTTTATGCTACTTGTATCTTTAAGAGAGAATATATTATTGAAAGAATTTATTGTCGCTGGATTGAAGAAAGTCATGCTTCGATAGTTCAAGCATTAGAAGCATGAACAAGAAGCGGCCGCAAGGGACGCCCAAGAGGTATACTTATACATATATTGACCGGATCGGTCACATACGGCAGGCCGATGTTAAGAGTAACGTAATCAACGAATGTTACATTCTATGAATATAAACAAGAAAAAAAAAGAAGAAACTTACAGATATAAAAATTCGTACTTTTACCTTACTTATTTGGGTTGCGGAGGTCAGTTTCACATGCAGCAATGGGTACATTACTATTGTTAAATTATGAATATGAAAGTAATAATGTTCTTTTTGTTACGTTTTCACGCCGAAACAACACAACCAACTTTATTAAATGTCAGTATTTATTAGTGTAGTGAAAAAAGACAATATGCCCAACTGTTTGGGGTACAAATGGCGTATTTTTTCCCGGAGTGACATAAGTGTCAGTTTTGACTAATGTAAATGACAATAATTACGTCA
This sequence comes from Papilio alexanor hazarajatica, assembly GCA_018246295.1. Lineage (NCBI taxonomy): Eukaryota > Metazoa > Arthropoda > Insecta > Lepidoptera > Papilionidae > Papilio > Papilio alexanor. The sequence continues at coordinate 4,148 of DWLR01000577.1, read as the reverse complement.
ATATAACGGTCTATATTAAAAAAAAATGAAAATATGCTGATCTAAGAGTACCTTTATTATAAATTATTTTTTTATAAATCTACGTTATTTGATAATGATATACTACATAAGTTATGTGCGGAAAACAAAATTGGCGGTGCATTTGATCAGCACGAGATCTGCAATTACGCACAGACTGGAACACCCGTTTAACCAGAGTCTAATGTTGGGCTGTTTACATCTTCTGTCCTGTTGAAACATATATAAACATATATATAACATTAACACTTCGAGCGCGGGCAGCAGCAGAACCCCCAACTTCTGGCAGAATCAGTCAAATCAATTCAATTCAAATTTAGTGTGTTTTGTGATATTTTATAATGTCATATTAAATATCGTATATAAGTATATATTTCCAAGGAGGGTTTGCGTCAGGCAGGCCGCCGGCCGTAAAACTATAGCCAAAACCAGTTACAGTATGGACTACATTAGAATCCAGGATACATCGAAGAGTAGTACATACTGTGCCCACCCTACAAGTGGGAAAAGGACAGGGAGATGAATGATGTAGAGTACCTTTATTAGATAAATATGACATTCGTATTATTCGATGCAGAAGTCTCTGGCACCAGAGAGTAATGTTACATAAGTCCAATTTTAGTCGAACAAATTTAACTTAATCCACAAAACGTATTTATAAATTCACAATATAATATGTTAATTTACAAACGTATATATAACTTCCATTACCCGTCGGTGTCAAATGAAACCAATAACGTAAAGAAATACACAATGAAGTAGTTATTTACGCAACGAGCGTGCTTTATAATGCTTCAAGAATTGTTATTATTATTACGCCAACCTATTTGTTCTTATAAAATAAATTGTGTGTAATTGTGCATATATAAATTTACATTTGACTAATAGGGTTGTGCAAATGTAGTTTATTTTTTCAGATTAACATGTTATCTTTTCTTTTTCTTTTTATTTAGTATTTTGTAATTAAGCAATTTGTAACTTACGTGGTTATTTTCATATACTCAACTTTTACTTCCGTACAAAAGTTGCTAGTTTAATCAGTTATAGTTGATGAATAAAATCCAACTGAATTTATTCGACACTCAGGGGAAGAATACGAATTGAATGACTTCTCTTTCTTCAAAATCAGTCAAGCCGTTTAAGCTACATACCCGCGTCCACTACCCTTCTCACAGTCGGGCAAAAACTGGCTACTTAAAAAGCTAAAAGGTTAAATACATAAAAAAACGAATCAAAAAGATTTTCATCATATTTGTAATTCTAATTTTGATATTCATTTTGACTTGTACGCGAAAATTAAAAAAGAAAATATTTCAACCTCACAAGAAGTTTACATTTTGTTCGAAATAAACATCGATAAACAACTTTAAAAATTACAATGCGAACTTCATGTTTTATTTTAGTCTTTTCATTATAACAAGAAAAAAGTAACTGAATCTGTCAGTTTCATTGAACAAACAAACACGGCTACATTACAATGCAGCTGGCCTTGTCCATCTGAATATAATCTATCCAATGTTTACCTCATATCTGAAAATAAACATTCGCATGGTACAACTGACGGAAGGTGAACACGCAAACTGGCAATATCAATATAGTAAATACATTTAGATGTATATATTTTTTTGAAAAGAAAATAAACTCTAGCGACTTTATTCCGTAAATGGTGTACAAAAGTCTCTAATTAATTGAATTCTCAATTTCATAACTTCCATTGTTGTTCAATATTTCTTGCGAACCATTGGGATGTCTTTTACTAACCGACTTTAAAAAAAAGAGGAGGTCTCAATTAGCTTGTATTTTTGTTTGTTACCGCAGAACTACGTCATTTATAAACTGATTTTAATTTTTTTTTTCGACAAGAGGAAATTTGTAAGTGCGTTCATTTACTTTTTAATGACATTGAACCTTGGGTTTCGAAGATATATCAAAAATTTACATTTTGGTAGACTTAACACAAGCCCTGTTTCGGTTTAATGGATTTGTAATGAGACGTACTGTGGCTATAAATGACGAATAAATACCCGGCGTTGCCCGCGGCTTCGCACGCGTTCGGTGCTTATTTTACTGCTTTTTCATTTTTCTCTAATTTGATTGTAATGAAGATAAATTTGAAGTTGGTTTTGTTTTTGTTAAAAGATTATTTATGTTTACTGTCTGGCGATTGATTTACTTTCCGACGATAAATGTCTCAATTTCAAACTACAAAACAGTGATAATCGTAATATAAAGCAGGCAACCCTAGACAAAATAAATATATCTTATGTTTTCATGGCTACACACAATTTTCCTTGTCAACCGAAAACACTCGTTGTTTATTTCGCAGATACATTGTCAGTCCGCCCTATTGTGTGCCCGAATTTGGTGGAGTGCCAACTTCTGGGTAGCTTCCATTCCACATTAACCGCTTCACGTATCAAATTAACTTCTTCAAAATGCTTATGTAAGGCTTTCTTTAACTTTTTATTGAACAACAAACAATCACACACTTATTTATAACTAGCCCTTGCTCGCGACTTTGTTCGCGTGGAATTCAATTGGAACTGTTTACTCATCATTCATATAGATCTTTACATTTATGCGTGAAAAATATCCCACGAGAAGCGCAATTTTTTTCGAAATAAAAATTTCTATGCTATTCCAGACTACAATCTATCTCTGTGCCAAATTTCATCCAGATCGGTTTAGACGTTGTGGTGTTACCTGGTAAGAAACATCCATCCAAACATTCGGATTTATTTTCATACTAGCTGTTGCCCGCGACTTCGTCCGAGTGGAATTCAATATTGATGTATCTATATGCGAAAACCGTACATTTTTCCAGTTTAAAAGCCTAAATCATGTTCCAGACAATAATCTATTTCTGTGCATAATTTGGTCCAGATCTGTTCAGCTGCTGTGGAGTTACGTGGTAGCAAACGTCCATCCAGACATTCACATTTATTATATAATGATTTTTTTTACCCTCCGTAATTTTTCTTTATCCTTAATATATAATTTTTCATTATCCTTTATCCTTTCCAGTACCTTAAAGAATATATGTACAAAGTTTAATGATGCTCGGTTACGTAGGTTTTACGAACACCCCTCCTCCTCTTCAACCCTTTTTTTCGCAATAAAATGTTGCATATTTCATTTCCTAAGGTCAAATTTATCGTACCAAATTTCCTCAAAATCGTTTTAATGATTTAGGCGTAAAAGCGTAACAGGCAGACAGAGCTATTTTCGTATTAATATTATAATATTAGTAGGGATTACGAAGAAAGAAAAAGTAACTATATAAGTAACTAGAAAAATAACTTATATATTCAGTTCTTTTTAAATTAAGTATTACCTAACCTAAGTAAATAAAAAATAAAGTAAATAAGCATTTTATTGCCAGAAAAAAGAAAACACAAACACAACAAAAAAGAGACAGTTATCTTGAATTACGCCCATTTTTACCATCGCCTAATAGATTTAAGGAGCCCGTAAAGAAATTTAAGTGAAATTTAAGTTCCAGTTTAACACTGCCAAAATGTCACCTAAAATCTTAGGACGCCCTTAAAAGATATGGACTCGATATTTGACCTTTTAGAGCTAAGTGATGGTTCATATGTTGCATTATTATACAGTTGATTAAATAACTAATCAAATTTTACTTAAATCGCCACATACTTTTAGTGAGACGGGTTTTTTTTTATCCAATATGTGACAGACTTCTTAAAATATTAAGATTATCCAAGGATACTTTATTATTTTTGAGTAGTAAAAAGAACACATTTTGAAAATCCTGATAACAGGTGTGAATATCAATTTTTAAATTTACCAAATCCTATTTTTACTATTTTTGCCACCTAAAAAGTTAATTTTTTCACCCGCTTTGTAATAAACATGCAATCCCGTACAATCCAAGCGTCCAGCCTAAGTAGAACCATAATTAGCCAATTTGCCAATATAGATCGAAGGTCAAGTTACATTGGAGATTCAATATATATATTTTTTACTTTGTATTATCCTTGAATCATCGTCATTTTATAGAATATCATATATAGTAAACTAAAGTTTTATCCCAATCAACTAAATAATCATTTTATAGCATTTTTTCTGAAGAAATGTTTAACGTAACACTTTAAATTGATATAACTTTT
>DWLR01000576.1:0-24104 GCA_018246295.1 Papilio alexanor hazarajatica | reverse complement strand
ATTAAACCTGCGTATTTACCGTGTCGAATGCTAACTACTGGAGCGTGATAGAGTCGCCATTGGAATTGGTGTAGGGGCCGATCGAAGTAATCAACCCAACGGTCATTTTGTACACGCGCCGTCTAGGCCAATGATTCCTAAAAATAATAAAAAAACAAGCCTATCTTATAATAATTACAAATTTTTCTTCGAAGTTCCTATATATTTTTGATAAAACTTACTAATTAAGCGTTTGTTTAGGTAACGGCAATAATGCATTCGTTTCATCTTATAACTAGATATGCCCCGTCGTTTTACTCGCCTCGTAACATATCGCGTACTTTATCTCATCACATACATGTTACGCATGTATACATACTAATAATCTTAACTAATAATGTTAACACGTTTTGTAACAAATGTAACTTGTTATTACTGTCGTTGTAATTTCATATGTAATTCCATAATTCTGTGTAACTCTAATGTTCCCTAAAATTAAACAATTAATAAACTTTAAATTGTATTTGAGTACGGCGTTCCCCATTAAAGTAAATTAGGACATAGTAGTTAGAATTCGCTTCCTTACAATTCGTCGTAGCGACGCCGCACGTTGTACACTAAGGTACGCGCGCACTGCCGGCGCGCGGTGAACACATGCGCGCGCGCATCCGGTCCCCGCAGTGTAGTGCCTCCAGCACTACTTACACTACACTTCCACGAAACACCATATAATTATATTCCATAATAATGTAAAATCATATTATCTTTGTTTATTGCGTGTATCTTTTAAGTTCTAAACATGAAAATACATGTTCCAATTTACAGTGAAAGTGTTGAAGAGTGTATTTTATCAGTGTTGTGAGTTGTTAGAATGTTTTTTTAGTAGTGGAGTGATTAAAAATGGTCGAGTTTGCTCTTGAAAATGTAAAGTACCCTTTCTTTTACTAATTATATATATACATACATACATAATATTTACGCTTCAAAACCGTACCGTAAATATTATACATATATTGGTGTCATAGGAGCCATCGTGCTAAGACTTAGATTCAGACATACAGTCCAAACATAAAGTTATATAATATGTAAATATAAAAGAAAAATAGTTTAATTTCAAGATTAATAATTGTCTAATTATTGAATCAATGGCTAAGCATAGAAAATCTAACAGCTAAGGGTTTAAACCTCATCTAGCTGACCTCCCTTAGATTCTTCCTTCCTTTTTCCTTTCCTTTCCTTTTTTGATTTCTATTAAAAATTAATTTTAATTGTTCCATAAAAACTCATTCTGTCTCATATTAAATTTGTGTCGAGTAAAAATTAAAATATAATTTATCATAATTATCGATGATATTAAAACAAATAGCTATTATTACTGAACTTTCGTTACTGAAGCAAGTAACTATAATGATAAAAATATATAAAGCCAATACATACTAAAATTTTTGTCTTTAGCTACACAAGTCAATCGAAATTAACTCAAGAAACTTTTATAACTTTTTCACCTTTCAATCTCAATTTGCAAGTTGCCTAAAAAGTAATAAATTGTTTACATCATAACTCGTTGTCTTATGCAGCTGCGTCCATTTCTTCTACGACTTCATGTTTGTCAGCAATTGTTGCCAATGGTCCATTGTTTCTTCGATTCCCACAAAACATAGGCGTAACAGTACTACAGTATATGCGTTGTAACGTTTCTTTCGCGTTCTCGTTTTGTTCCGCCATTGAGAGACAGGTTCTAAAACAGCGGGACTCCGTTTTTATTCCCATGTTGTATATAGAAATTTCTTCATTCAATTCAATAATAAATTATTTATTTTGTTCACAGAACCAGCAAGCAAGCACATCGGACAACTTCCGACAGTACCACGATCAAAACTACAGCTATGCATTGCATCAAAATCAAAACCAAGGCGCTGTTGCAAGAAACATACAAAATTACGACTCGCCCAAACCGCCTATACCTGCCAAAAACTATGGAACCAAAGCCGATATGCAAAACAATTCACATCATATTACTGTTACAGTTGAAACGGGCAAAGATAACACGAGAGATGCTCCTAAAAGTACGAAATCTGTTAGTAAGACATACCACACGCTAAAAGATATGATATCTAGTAGATTTAAAAGCAAAGATAGCAACGACAACGAAAAGACTGAAGAGCCGAGCCTCAATAACATTGAAGAAAGAAAAAGACCTGAACCCGAGCAAGTGACTCCGAGAGAAACGCCCACGAGAAAGGTGGAACAAGGGATTTATGGAAGACCCATGCCTCAAGCAAGGCCGGATATGCAATACTCACATGGGATGACTAATAACATGGCGTACCCAAGCCCATCGCCGCACAGGTCAGATATACTCGTAATTTTAAATGTTTGTAGTTTACTATTTGTATATGAAGTTTTTGATACAGTTTAATTATATCAGATGATCATCAGTATCAGTATTACACCGATTTTATTAAATTCTCTACATGCTTGTGGTCGAACATCAGTTTATTCACGGAAACTTTTTAATTTAATCCAGCTTCTAAACACTTTACAGACAAATGATGCAACAGCAACAAATAGTCCAGCAACAAATGATATTAAACCATCAAGCGAGATCGCAAGAGATGTTAGCATCCTCTCCTCATTCGCGTTCTCAGGCTCTAGGCGCTGACGCCCTGTACCAACAGTACGGTCCGCCTGGAAGAAGGAGTGCAGTATATCAGCGAGATATGGATGTGAGATCAATGGCAAACTTCACTTCGTTGAAATCGGGCCCTCAAAATCAGGTAGCAGTTATATTAAGTTCTCCTAACAAACGATTATTAACAATGATTTCATGTAGGCAAACAATATTTTTCCTCGCATCCAAGGGTAAAATTACAATATACCAAACCAAAGGTAAAATTAAAATATATACGAATTAGATTGATAACATAGACGTGTCAATAGAAGTAAACAAAATGCGAATAAATCATTTAACAAATGCAAATCTCACGTGAATATGATTAATAAATATGAATTGCTAATTATGTAATAATCAAACTTGCTATGGTTTGCTAGGGCCGGTTTTGCAACCTAAATGAACAACTAAATATAGGCCTGTTTTCAAGCCATCGTCCGAAGGCCCGGTTGAAAATTACGGCAACAATTTCAATGCAACACCTTTCTTACTTGGCCCCGTCCTATTCTCACCACAATAACCGGCCGCCACACAAAGAACAATCGTTCCCAACAATTAAACAATTCTTCCCACGGAATGTGCCGCAATTATATTAACAAGTACTTGTTTCTTTGTGACTTTAAACATCTCTAAAATAGATTTTGCGTCTTTGAGAAATCTCATTAATTTATTAGATCATTGTTAACTTTAATGAAAGCAAGACAATACAAACTCGACAATCATTAGCTAAGATTTTTCTTGCTACTGAGTTTTGATCGGTTGTCGACATTGCCACATTTTCAAATTTAGAATACCAGTACTGCTTAAATATTATTAAATTTCTTTATTAAGTTTTAGTTCCTTGAATTAAAAGCGGCAAATATTAGAGGCAGAATACATCAGCAACAAAGACATAACATATTATTATGTCTCTCTCTCTTTCTTTCTCGCCCTCTCTCTCCGAAAAAACTGAGATCACAGAATATTTTTATGTGTATGTTTTGGCAATGCGAAGTCACGGTAACACATCACATAAAATACACTCTATATTTTTATTGTTTGTAATAAGATGGGAAACGAGCAAGCAGTCACCTAAGTGACCGCTACTCATAGGCATCTGCAACAAGTATTTGCGAGTTGCAGATGCGTTTAATACCTTTTATAAACAGAGGAGAATAGACAGAAAAAATGGACATTTACTTCTATCCATCCCCTTCCCGTCAAATCCTCTTTCCTAAAACTACTAAAATTAGGCCTCCGGCACCTCACTTATTAGACAAAACGCAGAATACTTCTACTTTACGCCTGTTTTCTGTGAGGTCGTGGTATTTCGCCGGTCAAGCGGGCCATTCTTGCAACAGATGTTGTCGTTGCGCAGTTAAATATAATTGCTGTTTTATCATTCCAGTTTGACAATTCACATTCAAGACCAGATTTACGAAGTCCACAACAGATGGAGAGAGAGATTATAAGACAAAGAGGTTTAATAGAAGGAAGACGAGCTGCGTCCCATCCTCATCTTCTCGATGAACCACCTCAGCGACCAGAAGTTAACATTTCTCAAATTCACGAAAGGTCCAGACGGAATTCACATGGAAATCTTTTAGAAGGACTGCCTATTGAAGATAACCCTCAAAGGAAAACCACAGAGGAAAGAGAATCAGATGATGGTGGATTTAGATTACGATTAGCGGCTCAGGGAAGATCGAGCTTCGAAGAACGAATCCGTACAAGCGGTAGATCCATAGAATCAAACAGGCAAGAGAGATTACAAGAAAACATTTACAGACGGACACCTGAAAGTCATAGAGAATCCCGCCGAACGCCAGATTCTTTGGCAAATAGACATAAAGAAGAAGTCACTAATCTTCAGGGGCATGATAGAAATGACGAATGTGCAAGCCAAAAGTCTGCAGATAGCGTTTATAACTCCAGTGGAAAAGCTGAAGCGTATCACCCCCAGCCACCTTCGACTAGACATACGCCTAATAGGATAGAAGACCTAAAAGCTCATGGTAAGAAAGGGGCTAATGGTTCAGGAGCTAGTTCAGGTATTTCATCTCGTTTTTTCCTTAAAAATCATATGATATAATCACAGGCAGTACTTTTATAGTATGCTATTTTTACTACTCTTATAAGCTTTGCAACCTTGAATAGTTTAAAACTAGTCTATCAAACTATCCGAGTTTGCAAAGCTAGCATTTATAACTAATTAAAACGTTGTTTAAGATTACGACAAGAATGGAGGTCAGTCGTCTAACGTGGACTCGGGAAGAGGCAGCGTGGCGTATTCGAGTGGCCGGAGACCAGAAGCCAGTCCTCATGATACATCTGCAGATTCTGATGCTGTTGCTCATCCAAGGAATCAACCACAACCTGGCACGAGTCAGCAACAAACTGTACCAAGTAGGTCTATCTTTAAGCAGCTAGTGGAGAAGACATTTATCAGTAAACTGCAGGAACGCTAAATTAATAACGACATCAGTGTGGCTACACACCATTTATAACAAAAGCGTATTAAAATAATCCAATCCTGTCTTCCATGTTTTCAGATGGTGAGAACGAGTGGGCGGATCTCGTGGAATGCGAACTGCGTCAAATCCTCGAGCCTAAGCTGTCAGCTTTGCGCCTGGACTCGTCTGCGAGCTCGGATGGGTCGGTGACGCCGCCCCTGCCCCCCCTCTCGCCCTCCTCCGACCTGCACAAGAGAAATAGGTATTATTTGATATATTTTAGTACTACAGATAATAGGAAAGAGTATCGAGGTAAGTTTGTCTTGCAAAAGTGAGTGGCAGTGTTGGTACTTGGTACTTCATAAACGAATTAAAACCGACAAGAGAAGTGGCATACTATATAAAGTCGATATTTAGAGTAGTATAGTACCGATGAGCTTACGTATAAATGTAAAAGAAGAAAATAATAAATGTTTCAGGATGGTGCGAAACGGATAGACGTGTATTTAAAACAAGAAACATGAATATTATTTAAGCGGCAGATACGTGAATATAGTTTACATTAAAAGAGTTTTCAAAAATCCTAACAAGTAATATAATCTAAGAAAATAAACGCTGTAAAATTACTATTTCAGTCTACCGGGTCGGTCGTCGGAGTACCCTGAGGAGCGGAGACGCGGCCGCGACTCCCCGCGCTGGCACTCGCACAAGAAACACTCCTCTAAGCGAGACCATCATTACAAGAAACATTGTAAGTAAAACAATAAAAAGTAATTCTACAGTATACTCGAATTATATAATATAAAAAAAATCTCTGAAAAATATGTTGTCACTTAGACCTCGTTTTACTAAAAAGATTTTTGTTTGTTTGCTTTGAATCATAAAACTTTAATTTCAGTGTTCGGTTTGGACACGACGGACGTGACCTCGACGACGACGCGCAGCCTGGACCTGTCGTCGCTGCTGGGCGCGCGCTCCGACAGCGACGCGTCGGGCGGCGACGCGCGCGCCATCCGCCGCCAGCTGCGCGGCCTCGAGAACATGTACGCCGAGGTGCTGCAGCTGCTCGGCGTGCGGCGCCCCGGGCCCGCGCTCGCCGCGCACCAGCCCGCGTGGGACGCCAGGTCAGTACGCGTCGCAAACCTAACTGATGTCCAACAACCTCACAGAATACCGTTGTGTAGTTCATGTTAGCTAATAAAGTTAAGCAGACCTATTTCTTTTCTTAACCACTTCATGTATTAAAAAGAAAACATAAACAGGAAAAAGTTGCAGAAACTACTGCTGAGTAGCTGTACCGATTAGTAATCAACATCACTTATTTTTTAATTAATAAATTTTGTGTGTAGACTGTCATCGAAGCGGCGCTACGGCAGCATGTCCTCTCTGCCGTCCAGCTCCGTGAGCAGCCGGCCTGTCAGGGACAAGAGGCGCAGCTCCAACGAGCACAGGAAGAAACACGACTTAAAGGTAAAGCCTTCCCTTGACTTAAGATAATGTGTACGCACGTTGCTCTAATCTAATCTTGTAACAGTTATCAACCGAGCGGTGGTCCGGCCAATTCGGACGCCCATGAATCCTAATGAAAGGCCCCTTGAAAGAATAATAACACTCTTTATAATATCTGATAAGCCTTAACTGTTCATACTCTTAATATTACTTTCCTTTGTTAGCAATCTTGTTAGTTGTGTGAGAATGGGTCAGAAACGAAGTATTCCTTAATGAAAGCAGAATCATTTAGATAAATATTTGCAGGGCATCAACAAGAGATTCCAGCGACTGGAGTCGCACGTGGTAACGCTGGCGCGCTCCGTGGCACACCTCTCTAGCGAGATGAGGACCCAGCACCTCGTCATGCAGGAGATGGACAACATCCGCGCGGAAATCGCCGCTCTCAGGCACATGTACAAGTGAGTGTTAATACACACGAATTTCAAATTTTGTTAAACAAAATCTATAATTCCAAAAATTATAAAAAAAACACGCAAAGCTCTCGCTATGCATTAGTTATTATTTGAGGTGACGTTGATTTCAATCTTAAAATAAAATTTTTTTTTCTTATGATCCTGGTCAGAAGGAAGTTATAAAAAATATACTGTCATGAGTCCTTGATACAAATGCCAATACCAATAGAAGTTTTAAATCAATTGGACGTTTCTACAAGTTTGAAAACATTAACATTAAAGATGCTTAAATACAGGTGATGCGCTATTAAAGGCGTCTTAATAGTTAAACACGCTATCAATATTTTTGTAATACCATGGTTACACCAAATAAAAATCAATGGCATCTTATGACGGAACATATTCAATCGATTATTTTCGAATTCGTTTGCCAAATATCACTGTACAGAAGACAGATACACTGTTAAGAAACTGCATTAAAATATTGTTTATTTCAGATCGCAGCAGTTCATCCGCTCAGGCCATCAGCGACACCTCGACCCGTACTCCTTCAGCAACCCGGACAGGGTCAAGCGGCTCACGAAGTTCTTCGGCGACGAACCTCCGCTCATGAGACTCTTCCTCAAGAAACTTGGATACGAGGTAAATGAGATAGAAAAAGAGTGGAAGAAATTGACAATATTAGTAATATAATAAAAAAGGTTATAATATACTTAAGTATATATGTATAATATTACTCGTAATCAACTAGTATCTTTTTTCTTAGTTATAAGTTTCCTAAAGTGATGGGGTTAGCTTTCCGTAATCAACAAGTATGTTTACGTAAATATTTATATGGATGTAGAAAAACGTGTGATAGGTCAACGCCAAATGGAAACCTGCCATCTCTACCTATCCCTCTGGGGTACGGGAGTAAATAAATTATGTTTTTTGTAAAAAGTTGTGTAATATGTTTTAATTTTCTTTTGAAAAATAATATATAATAATCATAATCTCATATTGATAATAATACTCTTTTCTTTTAAACAGAAATATGCGGCACTGCTAGAAAAAGAGAAGGTAGGTGCAGCTGAACTGCCTTACGTAGGCGAGGACAAGTTACGAGCTCTGGGCGTACCCCTTGGACCAAGGATGAGGATACTGAAGGAGGCTGGCATACACCAGGACCTGCACCACTCGCGGGATGACCATAACACCACAACCACAACTCTGGCTATCGTTTAGTTAAATAGCACGTAACTTACTGTTAATTAATTGTCATCGTTCTTAGTTGTTGACGAAATATGTTCGAAATGTAAAATGCTTCTACATATAAATAATGTTCAAAGAAGTCTTCTACATTTGAGACTTGATCATGGAGCTACTACCGATTACGGATAATAAAATGATGGACTTATTCATTCATCTTTTGCTGTGAATACGTAACTTAAAACAGTTTTTTTAACCTCAACTATATCAGATTTACTTTTAAATTAGAATAAACGAGAAGCTATTGAAAGTAAGGTCTATTATGGGTCAAATCCTGGCAAGTTGATTCCAACTGTTAGATAATATACTGTTAAATAATTTACAGTTCCCGCAATTTTGCATAGTTGACGATTATTAAGATAAAATATCGTACTTCAACTATTTTATGACATTAATTATTTTAGCGACTTTTATAACTATTTTCGGAAAATGTCATTTCAGATAAGAATGCAATCTGCATCTATCAAAATTTTCCATTCGTGGTCAAACGGAAAATATATGTTTTTAGAAAATGTTAAATTAATCGTGGTGAATTTACTAATACAGAAAAATTAGACTCCAAACCATACTTATCTAAGTAAAGCAAATAACAATAGAAGTCAGGGTTCATTCACTCTCGAATTACGGTCTTTTGCGTCCCTTATATCGACTTTATTGTGTTTCTATCTCGGAAGATTTAACGTAGAAAACAGTGAATAGAGTTAGTTAGATACTCTGAAGGTGCACGGGACGGACTTCTATTATGTAGGCGCGGTGCTAGTAGTTTCATTATGTACTAGGTCTATGTACCAAAGCGCAAGCTTAGGAGCATAACTTTGTAGATAAGTTACCACCGCATTAAACTTCCCTCTCATACCTTCTAATACAAATTATTTTCATTCCAATGGTGTGCCAAAGAGTTTATCCGGCATGTACTTAAAATTCTTGTAAATAATATTGTAAATATACATATAAGTTTATATAAAATGTACTCCGTGCAACGAAATTTGACAACGTATTTCATAGTTAATTTTTTGTATCCACCTGTAGGGACGTGTATTGTAAATAATTTTAATAAATTTTTATGTCACTTTAATTCTTTGATTTATTTATTATCCTAAACAACTACGAACTACTTTCTCTTATTAAAAATTCTTACTTTAACAGATATTTTTAACAATCTGAATGAAATCTGGATAATAAGATAGAATGGCGTCAAGATATTCCGATGATAGTGATACTAACAAATAAAAAAAGATTCCGTTATGATGTTAACAAATAAATAAAAAAAAATCTTTAATGCCTGTCCTAATATAACAATGTGATTCTATGTGTGCACGTAGTTAATTTAAAAAAAAAAACTTTGACTATCATAGACGAGGAAGAAACGAATCTAATATCACTTTATATTTCAAAATCAGCCATGCTATTTAAGCTACAGAGGGCGCAATCGAACAGGCGCATACAAACATGTGCGAGCACATTACACTCCTGTAAGTCAGTCAAGTAATAACAGTAGTGAAATTCCGTGCATTGAAATGGTTTAACAAAAAAATTATCTAGTTTACATTAGACAATTACACATCATTAATTAATTTATAACCATTAACATGTAGACAGTGGGCAATGCTTGTTTACGTTATCTCATGACCGGGGGTCAGTCAATCATGATAAGCTCTAAGCAAGAAGCGAATCGATCGGTTCACATTAGCCCATGGGATTGTAGCGTGTCGAGATGCTCAGAACAATCGTCTCTCTGTCTCTACTCGCGACCGTATTTGGGACTGTGATAAAGATAGATAAATGTAACAATGGTGAGTATTTATTTTTATTTAAATATTTGAAAAAATCCGATTATGTTAAATTATGTTTATTTCTAAAGATAGTTACGTATTCGCAACATTTATTTAAGAAGATCATTACTAAGTATATAAAGCTAAAAACAAACAGGAAAGTGATATTTTATGCTTCTGCTTTTCGTTTCGTGAAGTGTCAGGAAGTCTAATCCCTACCACTTCGGCGGCTTAATTTATCTCCCACTGGTGCTACTTATCTCATGACACAGATGAAACGCAGAAGTATAAATATCTACTATACGTCTGTACTTATGTTGTAGACATATCGTCGTACTTCGGCCCATTCGTGAAACAGTTGCTTTTACTTTACTATTGTTGAGAATTGTTACAGTTATTATTCTTCTCTTTCTTTTTCGGGTTCCTCTTCGACTATTGATGGTTAGCAGTTAGCTTAGTGTTTTGTTCCTGTAATTATTTATATTATTAATTATTAAATTTCAGATTTAGCGGAACAACTTTGATGAATTTACGATTCCTATTTATTTATTTTCCCCCGGCAACCTCTCTCCATCTTGATGGATCGGAGTTAAAGTCTGTTGTGTCTGATCATAACTGCAAAGATTTCATATTTCAATGGATTATAGATTTAATAAAGAATGGAAGTACCTAATACGTACAATTTCGCATTTATGATTGTTCAATTGTTTTAGTAAAAAAAAAAGTATAAAATCAACAAGACTAAAATTCTACTTTTGACTACTTTTAAGTATTTTTTTTCAACATTACAGTAGTTCCTTTCAAATATCTCTCTCGCTTCTTCTACGTCCATACATTTACGCACACATGATCGCTTACGGGGACTCCTTATACGAGTATCACCTTTCTTTAGAATGTCACTAATCTGACCGATATAAGTCTTTCTAGGACGTTCTCTAAAAAAACACTGCTTCTCACTTTTACAACATAGATTTGGCACTTTCATCATTTCCACGATAAAGAAAAACTCGATAACTATTTTTTTTTGCCTACGGTCTATGGTTATCCATTTACGTTATTTGGAGAGTGACATTTAGCACATTTACTGATACAACATTAGATATCAACACATAAATATATAACTTAGATGAATCTGTTATCTTTGACCACGGGTCATAGATAATGTATTTATCTCTAATTGTACCCAATGAATGCGGAATACGAATGTCCTTAGTTTACTTAGTGTACTAAAAAAGCTAATATCATTTAAAGGGTTGGGTGACACATACGACTAGGCGTTCAATTGTCTCAGTACTCAACATCAATAAATTACTGTCACGCCTGGGTCTATACAAACGAAGATTTAGGAAGAGCTTTTAATGGTAGCGGCACATCTAGTTTAATAATATTTTATGTAGCAACGCTTGAAAACGTTTTCGCGACAATAACTAATAAACGGTTCGAAATGCAACACAGGCCCTATCCCAACGAGCGAGGCTGTGTATCTAGGCAGACGGAGTACACTTTGATCCGATACTCTAAACTAGTTAAGTAGACCCGAAAATTAGATCTTTATTTAGGTTTATTACAGCAAATAATCAAGTAATCTTGTTTGGTTATTGTCATTGACCTCTCAGAGGAAATTAGGTAAAAATGGAAATAACTTAAGTCTATTCTTTAATTTAATGTTTTCGGTGTTTCGTGTCAATGATAATTACTTAGTGTTTCATTTAAATTCTTTTTCTTCATTTTCTTTTCGTTCATGCTACAGGTTTTTAAATATATTGGCAATAGACTCTTTACAAGGAACTTTTTTCAGCTTAAGAGGAATTTTTATAACACCCGTATATAAATAGAAAACAGTAAGCAGCTTATACAGAGTAGTAACGAAGTATAGTAAACACGCGCGCACACAGAAGAGCGTCGAGAGCGACAGGGGGCGTGACGCCATATGAGAGCGTCATATAGTTTACCGTCACGGAAAACGGTCGATTTAATGCCAAGGCGCTCCAATAAATGTTTTACATCAAATTACTTTATTATTTTCACGAACTAATCTTATGTCTATCTTAAATCTTTTATTTTAGTGCCCGATGACGTGTGCACGATCATTGAGAGCCGCATCACGCCGTGCCGCAACGGCGACGAGTGCAAATTGAAAAAGGGCAAGGAACACGCCATCTCATTCGATTTCACACCCAGTGAGTATTTGGTCCATTTTGAATGGTTCATGCACGCTGAACCCCAGCCTCATAAAGCAAAAGTATAATAAGGGGCAATAAAGGCACATCGATCTTTGGAAAGAGTAAATCCGCTAATTTCGTAAAGCATCAAATCTATCAGACACTACTCACTTATGGAACTTTTTAGTGCTTTGTGCGACAGCGATAACGCTTTAAAAAGCTAATAGAAGCGAATTGTCTTTCCAAAAGGTCGATGTACAATATTTATGACCGGATACTATACATTCCCGTCAGCGTGAGCCTTCAATAGAGTATTTGCAGTCAAAGATTGTCTTTCCTTTAACTTTATGCATGTTAAATACCACAAGCTGTAACCGCTCTTACCTGACGTGACATTGGTAGCTTTCTAAACCATCAAAAAATTGTAGTAGTGTAGTACCATAATAGTAAAGTACCCTGAAAACTACTCTACTACTAACTACTAATGTGTGTATATCGTTTTCCAGATTTCTCTGCGGATAAGTTAAGAACTGCGGTGTATTATATGAACAGGGGCATAGACATTCCGTTCGCGGAGCTGTGGGACGCGGACGGCTGTCAGTACACCACATGTCCCGCCACCACCGGCGTTACTCAGCAGCTAAACTACAAGCTAAGACTCAGCAAGAAGCTGCCCAGCGTAAATATCACACTTTCGTTCATTCATTCGTCCGATCGTTCATTCATTCACTAGTTCCATCATTATTTCATCATTTTACCCAATAGAAATCTACTGTTGTGGGCCACTCTTTAATGGTTCATTAGTTACCACATAGATTGGTACTCGGCCATCACTGTCCGCTTACCTACCGTTGTAACTGTATAGCCTTGATAAATTGTTTCGACCGGGAAAGTATCACGTCCTCATAAAATACACGTGTGAAGTGCCTCAGATCCTGCGCTCTTCAAATTCCGTTATTCTTATGCTTAGTGCGATTTTTGATAATAGCTGTGATGATTTACCTTCAGATGATCCGTTTGCTCAATCAAGATCACGTAAGACTCATCACACATCATAAAATTATCAAGACATATAAAAAAATCATTGCAACTCATACATTTATCACTTAATACTATTACAGGGTAATTTCCCCATCAAATGGCGAGTGTGGGACGAGGCGAACAAGGCGCATGAGTGTTGCTTTACGGCGCGCATCGCTGTCAACAAGTGAACAGGCGACCACCGATGATCTTATAATTACACTAAAATAAATATTTAAAAATTAGATTTTTTTACTTCTGATAACTTCTTAATTTGTCGATCAATTAAGGAATTTATAAGGTATAAACAATTTATACCGACAGTTGGAAGAGCTAAATACAATGTCCATTAATTAAAACTTACACCTTAAGTTATTCGTGCTTTTTTAGTCTAATAAGATAAAGCGTTATTTCATGACATCCCCCACGTTACGTATAGTATTTTTTAGCATTACAGAAATTCATAATCAATGAAAAACTTACGCTTGTAACTTAGTATAATCCTTTGCCGCACACAATGAAAACGAAAATTTAAATCGCCTTTTCCGGACGAAAATATCAACAACAAAAGAATGCAGACTGTATTTCTAAACGTCTGCCGATAGGATGGAGATAAGGGAATTAAATCATGCAATTCTTGCGTGCGATCCCCAGAATGTAATGTAACAATTTGTAAAACAAACGACAGGCTTTGTCGCTTAAGTTAGTAGATTTCTAATGTCATTGGGGAGTTTTAATACCATTCACCGTATGTCAGACAAGGCACCAATTTTGTGTTGTGTATGTCATTTGTGCTTTGAAATAAAAGACATTTCTTTTAGTTCAAAGCACAAATTGTAGTAATCAATTTAATTAAATACAAGGAACTCTCTACCAAACATTATATATGTATTATATATTAGGCGGATAGCCATATATGATTGTATAATATCAACTGCACAAACAAGCAAGTGCTATGAACGGTTGAATGTAAAACAAAGGTGTTCTTTCATAGCCAAGCAACCGCAGTATGCCTTAAGTCTAGTCATAACATTCTACGACAATATTATTTCTTAATTTTGTTACCGTCTTTAAATAACACAACTTGTACTAGAACATGACCATTATAATCATTGGTAGAAAACATTAAATTCTTTTATTTGAACTGTTTTGTATAAAAATACTGTAGAGGAAATGCAAACAAAAACTCATTTACATGAAAAAAATACAAATTTTTAAAATACGGGAATGGTAAAGCCAAAAAAGAAGAACACATTGTCAAAGATCTATCACCTCAGCGGTCATCGTTAGTTTAAAATGAATAAAACTGAGCCGCTTTAATACGAGTCCATACGAATGCAATCTCGGATACTAAAGTGCTTTTGTTAGTTTCGCTAGCAAGATGTCGATTTCTTTAAAAATAATTCGAAGATAACATTCAAGAAAAAATAATTCAAAAGAGTCGAAACAAGCTTTAAATTAAGTACACCTTGGCCCTGATCATACAACACCGAAAAAATTTAGGTGCATTTTAGATCGCTGCATAAAAAACTAGAAAAATATACGAAAAGGAAAGAAACATTGTATTTTAAATGAATTAAGCTTCCAATATGAACAAGATGACATTCTGGCAGTAAAGTAGCAAAAGTTGACGAATCGATGGAGTGGCATGCGAACACAAATTACTGCATCTCGTAACATAATCGTATAACACAGAAGCAATGTTCATAAGACCATTGCTAGACAATATATCAACAAGAATATCTTTAGACAAATTACCATCATATCGACGATACAATGAACTCTGGGCCTAATATCTGATCTCATACATTCAGCTCGACAGAGGACGAGTGGTTAACTCATTGTTATCAGTTATTAATTGCGAAGTTGTTCAAACACGGCTCGTCCGACGCAGTGCCCGGCATGTAGGGGTGGCTGCTTAGATTAGCTTCGTTTGAATATCGTAGTCTAGATCTTTCTACAAGACATGAAATGACAGAACCATCATTAATCATTCGCCTCCCCTGTTCCCACTTTAAGTGGGGTCTATTCAACAACAAGCATTAAATAGCTCTATTTCACAACACTTCTCTTAGGTTATGGCACACCTTGAGTTGAACCGACCAATTGTGGGCACTTCAGAGCTCTGCCACGGTTGCCACACAGTTCAGCAGGATCTTTCTGCTCCCTAACGTTATATACTACGTATTTCTATGATTGGTGTAGTAAAATGGAAAAATTAAGAGGAATATCATAAAGATGAATTACAATTCCCAAGAATTAGTATATAGGTATATAATAGAATACAGAAAATGATAGCTCCATTTAACGGATGCCAAACTCACAGCCCTATCAAAGAAGCTTAACGTTTAATAATAATGGCCAATTGTTATAACAAACATGATCCGTGGGCCACAGTCGCGCGCGGTGCCTCACTCAACATGGACGTCCGCATCTTCCTCCTCTCCTTGTGCTTCTTCTTCGTCGAATGCGACTTTGTTATCAAAAAGAATTGCAAAGACGGTAAGAATTTTTTGTAAACTTTTTGAAAACGTTCGTTACTTTGAAACCCTAATTGATTTTGCTGACTGTTGATCCCAGAAAATACTGTCCCCTCGTACCAATTAACTTTACTAACCTTAACCCAATTGCGGTATAACAATCATCTCGACAAATGCTCGCATTAGAATTTAGAGGGTTACAGTTTCTTTTTCGAAAGATAGTAGAAGCTTTTATCAAAGAACTAGGTAATATATCACTAGCTAGTTCTTGAGACACAAGAGTGATGTAAGGCTACGACCGCGCGATTATCTATAGCTGTAGAAGAAGCTTTTTGCACTTCTTTGGATAACGACAATTGCTTAATTTATATACAAGTGATTTCTATACAAGTTTGTTTAGTAATAACTCATTCACAAGAAAATTTACAATAACAGCAATAATTGGAGATAATTTCTTTAGTAGAAAAATAAATAAAACGAAATAGTTTAAGTTTTTCTAAATACGCTACTAAGAAATAATGCTTCTCCGTAAAATAAATTTGTACTTATGTAAAGAAGAAGCGAAGCACCATCAGGTTAACGTGTTGCGTTCGAGGGATAAGAGTGATTTGTTCGTACTAAGCTTGTTTTCTTTATTTTACATAAACATAGGATTAATGTAATTGAACTGAATGTTCTTACTCAATGTTCTTCTGTTATAAGCATACATGTTGAATTCGCATGAGTATGTATATGTCAAAACTGCAACAACAGAATAGTTGAAGAAGCGCTGTAAACTAGTGTGAAGAAGCTAGTTTATGTAGGCATATAATACGAAAACTTTGTTACTAAAACCATTTTATAGGAAGCAATTACTTATCTAGATCCAAAATAATGTCATTTGATTGCAATCTACGTGAACATTCTTCAAATTTCTCTTGAGATCCAAAATGTAGGAAAACATTTCAAAACCGAATTTAAAGGCAAACAATAACACCGTATTTAACCAGATGCATATTCAAGGCTAAGTAGCGAACTTTTCCATTGTTTTTTGTAGTCATAGGTAATTATTTTTTAATAGATTTTATGGAAATTTTATCGCGGATATAGGGATACGTGAGGGAAAGGCAGTCACTACTTGGTTTCCAACGAACATATTTTAATTTTTTGAAAATGTTTTGTTTAAAATGTTCGAATCATTCGCCTTGTAAATTGCACCTAAAAATCAAGTGGTTGTAAAATACTGTGTAAATTAAATATGAGTTTAGCGTTTATGTGTATCAAGTCATCAAAGATACCTTCGCGATTGTCGTTTTTTGCGCACGTGATTTATATGAATTGAAATGGTATATGTAATTGCTTCTTAAAAAAGGTAAATTATAGGTCACTTCTGCTAAAAGAGTAAAATTCAATAACTCCTGCCTAAAGAGTTTAATAAATAAACTCCTGCCAGAATAGTTAAATAATCTGTATCCTACTTAAAGATTTGAATGTGATGTGACTAACGTTATATAAAATAAAAACGTTATATATAATAAAAGTTAACCTAAACTCTTGCTTAAAAAAGTTAAATATACTCCTGATCAAATAATTATATCTAATAATTCCTGCTTTAGTTAAAGTAAAAACTCCTGGTCAAAAATTTAATTAAAATAACTGCAGCTCAAAGAGTTAAATGTAATAAATCCAGCTTGAAGATATAAATATGATTTGTATTGCAGTGGATACGTCGCAGTGCAGCATCCACAACGTGGCGGTGGACCCCTGCCCCCGCGGTCCGCGCCTTTGCATCGTCAAGCCGGACAAGTCCTACTCCGTCAATGTGGACTTCACACCACGTAAGACTCGCTTTATATAATATTAACAGACCTTATAGATTTATTGCATGATCGTTGTTTTGACTATTATTGATGGATTTAAAAAAGTTTTTTGTTATAGCAGCACTCTCTGTCGCTTTCAATTTTGAATCTAAACTATCACGGGACCGACTCAAATTATTTAATGTGCAATTCTTGGGTTATTCCTATAATTATTCTTATGGGATACATTTATATATTTAAATATAAATTTGTTTCGTCATCATCTTCGGGTTCATTGAAATATTATTTCGTCGCGATCGCGAAAACAATATCTATATTCATACTAACAGTAATAATAATTACACAGATAATAATTGTTTATATTGTGACCCCACAAATAAACAAGATTACATGAGGCGAATATAATTATACCTACAGAAATTATGCACTAGTCGAAGGGTCAACGCAATGAGCTTACATTTAACAAGAGAATCTTTATATACATAAGAATCCGAATCACAGTCACTAATACATATTTACGAGCGAGCGCTACGGGACTTGTTTTCTGTCAATTTGCTATTCTAAATTTTACTACAACTATTTAAGATCTAACTGTCCTTTTTCCAGATTTTCCGGCAAACAATATAAAGCTAGCTATGTACAGTGACGACAAGAAAACTAGCACGTATGAGACGGTCATCAAAACACCAGAGGACGTTTGCGGACTGGTGAACTGTCCTCTAGAAGCAGAAGAGAGGAAAAACTTCGACGTGCACTTCACTCTCGGAAAGATGTTACCGGTAAGTTACAAATGGAACTAAACAAACCCTAACTTTTCTAAATGTAATGAAGCTTTATTTGTTAATTTGTACACGCTATTCTCAGGCTCTACCAAACGGATTCAAGAAATTATTTTTATATATGATAGCCTAATTACTATTGAAGTTTAGGTATAGACAATTTAGGACCCTTGCAAAAAGAAAAAAGAAAAGAAACGCGGTGAGTGAAACCCCGGAGTACAGCCAGTATTATTCATAGTAAGAGGCAATCGAGTAAGCGTCAAAAAATCCGCAACTGTCAAAAGTTAAACATGCGTTGCCAGCTATTAAGCTGGTTTCGGCCACGAAAAGAACGAGGTCAATAATGGGTCCGCTTAACTCGCAACGATAATATTCAGCTGGAGCCCGCTCCGCTCGACTCCTTGGCGGTCGAATCTCAACTATGAAAATTATCGTAACGAGTAAAGCGGGCTCATTAATGACCACATCCATTTAGTGATTGAGACTAGGCTCTTACTTGAGTTATGTTATTCATCGATTTAATTAAACTTAAATAAAATCTTGCAATTTTACGACAATAAACAAAGGACTTATCATCTCTTACTTTAAAAAATTAAGCAACAAAACTAATATTATTAGTATTTTGTTCTTAAAACTACACCACTTTAACCCTTCTATCAGAGGACACTATTGAGGACAATAATGTACCTCAGCAGACATCGTTATAAGTATTTACTAACGAACACATGTTTCGTCTCTTTCAGGGTAAATTCCCTATCAAGATGGTACTCTGGAACGAGGAGAATGAATCCCAACAATGCTGCTTCACGTTTAATGTTAAAATAAGAAAATAAATTAAACTAATAAAAACAAACTTAAATAAATTATAAACAACTTAAATTTTAATTATTATTTAATATTATAAGATAACCTACTGCTACCAACAGTGTACTGTCAATAATTTTATATTTATATAAATAAATATTACTGTTCTCATGTAACTTATAATAGATATATATTTTACTGGACTACATACTGAATTCTTGTCATATTATATTTATTAAATCATATACTATAATAATATATTCATAGGTATTATGATACAATAGTTATTTATTGACAAGCAAAGCCCAAAATTAATTACAATGTAGACAACATAGTATGTGGGTTTACAAATCATAAGTCAAGATCCTAATTCAAAATGATTTCAAGAAATAAGAGACAAATAAATTTTTTATTGTGTAACAAAATTTTATATAACTCATTTTAAAAAATATATTTGGACATAATGGAGCTTGTAAATAATTGTTTATTATTTTCAATAACCGAAACATTTTATGGATGTCTTATTATATGAAACAATGTGTAGTGTAAAAAATATTTATTATATTTCACTATTCTTGTGCTATCTTTATGCTACACTAAGTTTATCAAATATACAAAAAATATATAATTATGATTTTAACAGATTCATGTGTTATATGTATAATTTAATACATACATTCCATTGTTCAGTTTACATTCTAAAACAAAATCACACTTAATTTTTTTTTAAATATATTTTTATTCTAGTTACTTATTATCGCTTTTTTGGATATAGGAATTTTTTGAACTTTGTATTCATACCAGAAAATAATGTTAAACCGAAATAAAATCTACTAATCAGAAAAATTGTATTACGTAATATATTATTGGTAAGTATACCAATACTAAGAATAATAAATGCAAAACAAGCCTTTCAGTTACACAAACTGAGGTTAAAAGTAATAGTTTAAGCCATGAGACATGACAGTCCTAAGATAAGCTACTATGATAGATTCATTTCACCGATGGAACTGTTGACATTTGTTAACTGCAAACAGTGATTAGTGAAGACGTAGTATGTCATGGCACCCGGTGCAACGGACGATAACGACCCCTTTTACGCCACCATCGTAACAAGCACAATAAAGTCATATTTGCTCTTGGGGTCTGCATTAGAAAGCATGCTTATTTAGTTTTCAAACGTGACAACTGCGATTTCATGACGGACATTTCAGTTGTAGTCTGCTGCATTTCCAATTGCAATCGCCACGGAGCAATACGTTTCTAATTCGTTAATTAGTTATTTAGAGCGATGACCAACAGTACGGTGAAGCGGAGGCGGCCAATGGTGCTTATTGCGCACTTTTACCTAAAACCAGGTTACACGATCATCAAGAAACAACAGTTGGAAATAATAAAAGTATTTCGTAACATTCCTCGACAGTCGTTGACCTCTGAGTTTGTTTGTATTATATGTTTAGAACAATAGTAATAGAATAACAAAATAGTTTAATGTAGTAATTAATCTTTTTGGCTAGTTGAAGTACATCTTTTTTAATTCTATGCATAATAATTGAAAAAGCAATGTATAATATAAATTCGCAATTAAAATATATAAATTAATACAATAATATATATATATCGCAACCTGACGGGATTCCCTTGGCGGGGGAAACCATTATGTATTTTAATTATTAGTACTAATATTGTTATTAAATATTTTAACTAAGTTCAAGCAGTTCAGGAGTTTGATAAAATATTATTTATGTAGGCAGCATAGCAATTTGTTCTGCAAATTGCGAACTGCAAGCAACTTTGTTGCTGATTCGCCGCTGAAACAGCCGCGTTCCCAAGCAAGTCATCAGCGCAGTCGGCCTCGTTGGCCATCTGCGGGTCCAATGGACGAAAACAATGTAATCTCCACTAGCCCCTTAGCAATCTTATAAAAAAAGCGAACCTAAGTACTGAGTAAAATGATTGCCTTACATTCCCAACTTTTACATTTTAGAAAACCGTTACTGGAGATGGAATAGCGGGGGCCTTTTTGGATAGACCATGATGGTGATTATAGTTGACGGTGATGATATTCC
Source organism: Papilio alexanor hazarajatica (assembly GCA_018246295.1). NCBI lineage: Eukaryota > Metazoa > Arthropoda > Insecta > Lepidoptera > Papilionidae > Papilio > Papilio alexanor. The sequence continues at coordinate 2,985 of DWLR01000576.1, read as the reverse complement.
AATTGCCTCTTTGCCTATAAAAAATGACACATGCCCTTTATAAAGTACATTACTTACCGAATATTGCGTTCTAAAATTTCTTGGCTAAATCTAAATTTAAGAAATTTGTCGTAATATAGATACTAGAATACATAGCAATGGGTGTCCCATAAGCACTAAAGAAAACTTTAATAATCACTTTGTTAATTAAATTTAAATAAATATAAAAAAATATTTTTATGTTGTTTAACTATTTAGTTAGTCAAAGCAAAAATTCGACATGAAAAAAATTAACCGCAATAAAAACAAACCAAACAGCTTGAAATTAAACAAAAAAAAAAAACAACAAATCACCCGCTGAGCAAACGAAAGTAAAAACTTCTACGAGAAAACATTGTATTTAGTACTCAAGCGTTTACAGAAAAAAAAAACAACTGATGACGAAACTTTAAAAAACTTATCTTAGTTTTGGTATTTGTTGTTAGTCAAGTTTAGGTTTTGCCACTAATCGAAAGAGAATTTGTGAATACAATTTCCTTGACAATTTATGTGTTTTAATGCGTAAACAATCATTTTTCTATAGTGAATTAACTAGTTCTAGTGACGATGTAGTCATAAGATGGTGAGCGCAAGTGATAAGTTAAAAAATAATAAACACACTCCCAAACACTATTTTTGTGACAATGTTGAAAGATCACTTGTAGAATGTTTTTTTTTTTTCGTCAAACAAGCAAGCGGTAGCAACCTAAGTGACCGCTAAGTGACCATAGACATCTGCAACAAGCGTTTGCAAGTTGCAGATGCGTTGCCTACCTCTAATAGACAGAAAAATTGATATTTCTTAGCCTATCCATCACCTTGTCCGTCACATCATTTTTTCCTCCTCACCCTTTCATTATTAGAGAAGGATAGAAAGGGAAAGAGGACTAAAATTGGGCATCCGGAACCTCACTGCTCAGACGAAATGCAACGTGCAACAGATGTTGCTGACTCTACTACTGTTAAAATACCTATCCTGTTATATATAACAGTTATTTTCAATTATGGGCAGCAAAGCATTGTTACAAAATATTATTTATAAAAACATATAAATAATATTTTGTAACAATTTACGACACTTATGAAATGCCAGAATCGAACCCATAGTCTTATGTTTCGCCATCCCTACTTTAAATTAAACCATTAGGCTTTTGGGGATTTTGACTATTGTAATTATTATAATGATTTCTTTGCGCGAATGTTAGACATTGAAATTAAAATAATTTCACAGATTTGGGATTTTAGGTGTTACCCCATGCTTGATTAATAAAATTAAATCGTAAATCAAGCATACAACTGCAAAATTTTAAGATATTGTGAACTCATTCTGCATAGATACGCAAACAGAACAAAAATAATTATTATAAAGAACCTATTTTGCTGGCAAAGCACCTTACACATTGGCATGTTAAACACCTCAATCTTCCCCGTAAAATAAATACTGTAAAGAGCTCGAATCGTCGGGAATTACAATGTTAATCAGTAGCGATAAAATCTGTAAAATAAGTGTATTTTCATTGTAATTATTCTCGACATCGACTGTACTGAGACATTATAATGGTAGATGTTACCATTAATTGAATGTGGCGACCTCGAAATATAACAAGTGTGAAAGTACAAACGGGAGGGGGCAAGACAAAATAATTGCTGATGGCTCGATAACGATCGAAGATTACAAAGCGAACGAAAGCCAAGACGTGATTACCGGTGCTATTGATAGAACATGATGTTATTGTGTTGATTTAAAAGATAGTTATGTTAAATATATTAGTTAGAAAACGATTGTGGGTAATAGTTTCAATGAAAGACCATTTCGAGTTCTCTTCTCGTTCTAAAGTAGTAAAGTTCAAAGTGAACTCTCACTAGTTCTAAAGTGTACGAAAATACAAGATAAAACCGGGCCCTCAAATGGAACCAACACATTATTATAACAGACTTGATTATAATTCAAGTAAAATGTTGTAAAACTATTGAGCGACTTTTGTGACTTTATGATTTTGTTAGCTGAAATACATCATCATATAATCTCCAACCGCTTCATCATTATGGTCATAGGTCCTGAATGTAATATTTTATAATCATAGTTTTCACACTAAAAAGTGAAAGAATAAATTAATGTACGATGAAAGAATTTAATAATAGTAATAGATCAATTTGCGTACGAAACAGCGTAACTTGCAACAACTTAATGATTTGATTTGATAAGTTTTCCAAGAATCAAGCGCAATATTTCCTAACATACGATACAACAAAAATCACGTATTTTCTAACACAGTTGTCAGTTGAGGAAGTCCGTAAACAGATCAGATTTATTTTAAACTTACATTGATAAGTCCATTGACCGATACAAGTACTGCTGCCTATCCCAACAGGCCCGCGGCAGCGTGAGGACGGGCGTGTCAATCAAAACGTTTCCTGTCCGTCCGCTGTGGCTACTTGTGTGTACACGGTATACGGTCCTCGTCGTCTACATACAGGGCTATAATCTCACCGAGCGTTTGTTAAAATTGTATATATGTTTGAATCAACTCAATAACTCAACAAATAAAGTACCTAGTTGCTATGGAGCAAGTTACGAGAGTTCAATTCAAAGCCGATATTTTCATGGTTTTTTTCATTCTTTGTTTGGTCTGTGTACTACACAGTACTGTGTATATAAACAGTTCCAGATTCTTTATTTTCAAGTATCTTTCATTTGATTTTAATTCCAAATTTATTAATAATTATATTTTTAAGCCACGATGCTTATCATTACAAATCCATTAAACCCATTTAGGGCCTGTTTTAAATCTATCAATGTGTAATTTTTATGGTATATCTTCGGAACACAACGTTCAAAGCCATTTCAAACAAAAGATATTTAAAATACGTGAATGAATAAATGAATCTTGTTTTTTTTTATAGAATAAGGGAGGTAAACGAGCAGCGGGTCGCCTAACATTAAGTGAACCGACGCCCATGGACATC
>DWLR01000575.1:0-24105 GCA_018246295.1 Papilio alexanor hazarajatica | reverse complement strand
CGTTGGCGACAGGTGATAGAAAACGATGGTGCTTACATTATTGAGAAATAATTGTATTTAGTTCTCTAAAAAATAAATTAATCTTGCACTGTGAGATGGCGGGTTTGTTAGTTGCCAACCTAATATAATATAATGTGATGTGATGTGATGTGATGTGATGTAATAGCTGTTTTTCATCAGCATCAGCATCAATAATGCTGCGTATTTGTTTCGCAAAATTAAAAAAAAAATTAATTCGTAGCCATACAAATATTCATTCTTCTCATTTGCGAGTCGACTTCGTTATAGCTGTGCCAGGGACTTCGTTCGCATGGAATTCAATGAAAATTGATTCTTCCGTTCGCAAAGTTTACATAAAAAGTTTCTTGTGAATTTCAAAAATAGACAGAATGACTAATTAAGAAAGCTTAGATGTCTCATTTGTTAAGGTTTTGTATAAATTGGCGGTTCATTTTTCTAATTCCTTCTCATTATCTCTTATCACACCATCTCACTCTTTTATTCAATACATCTTATAACATATAATGTTTTTTACATAATAAATGAAAAGTACTTCCTGAACTCATTTCATAATAATAAACAAAAACTAAGTTTAAACAACAACCAACTTGAATTTTTTTTTGAAATTATACTTACCATCACAAACACTATGTATATACTGAATTACTTCCCCCCTCTTTCCTATGGGATTCCAAAACCCCTCTTACCTCCCTTTGTCATAGCTAGTAAATAATAATACGGGCTTAAGCTTTTTCTGCTTATATTTCCTTTATGCAGTAGTCTAAAAAAAGAAAAGAAAACGGCATTTTATACCATACACATTTAACTTTAACTTATCAGGCTAAAATCAAGTTTATTTTTAAGTCATTACAATTAATAAAATACTAAGTACATTGTTATAAAAAGTGCTTTAATTTTAACAGGTGCCTATTCTAAGAGCTCGCATTTTATATTTATAAAAGCAATACATTAATAATATCGGTAGTTTTTTTGAAGATTTGTTCTTTAATATTGTAGAACATTTTTTAGTTCTATCATCAATAGTTTCCGCAGCGGATGCGATGAAAGACATATTATAGCAAATTTTTTAACACCTCGGTTTACATTATTGAAGTTTTAGTAGGATCCCTACGTTTTCCTAGTAATAAATATATGTACTCAGGGTTAATGTAGCATTCCAATGGTGAAAGAATTTTTGAAATCTGTCCAGTAGTTTTTGAGTTTATTCTTTACAAACATACGAAAATATAAACATACAAATCTTTCTTCTTTATATTATTAGTGAGGATTAAATATTCTTCTGTACAATTATTTCATATAGTGGACGGGCTTTAAGTGTTGATGTTTCGTGACCATGTAATGCGACGGTCATAATTGCGAAGTATGTTAGACATAAAACGTCGGCTAATAAATTGTTCAAATTAAGCGCTATAAATTTTGTAATACCTCCTTACATAATTGTGATTAATTAATTACAATTCGTAATTAATTACGTAATTCCTCCTATTCAATATATCGAATAAATAGAAATTCCGATCGTGTAATAAATTTATAATTATAAATGATGATCAATCTGGGTACTCTTAAACAGAAGGGTGAATATGCTGCTGTAAATAATTGCTTATTTCTTCTCATCTCAAAAATGCAATCTTATACCCATAAATTTATATATCTCCACATTTTATTTCGACACAAATTCGACGTTTGAGAATGACGCACGATTTTCATAGTGTTAGCGTATATAATATGAAATAATTTAGTATATCGCTTTATTACATTGAGTTGGTTTTTACAGTCAGTTTTAAATTACAAATATGGATATTTTGAATACATGCCGCTTGCCGCGTGCCGGATTACGTGGGATTTTATGAAATCATCAATTGGTGGCTTCACTTTCGGGCCCCGCATTAAGTGTCTAGGTATGTCACATGTTTGCCTATACCCTTTCTATTTATAATGTGATATATAGATAAACTTCATGAACAAGAAAAGTAAGCAAATATTACGTATTTTAAAACATGATCCAGTCACATATTTCGTTCATCTTTTAATAATACATTTGTTAGCGTTGGGTATACGCAATATTAAACTTTAATGAACATTAATAGTAGCTTATAGAATCGCGAATACTGTTAAAGTGCGTATAATATTAATCGAAAACCTTTGACACGGCTCGTGCAATAATACAAACAGGCAAGGTTCAATTATAGACGTGCCCACACTGTTAACTGGTGGGGTGCTTGGTAATAAATCGAAACTTATTAAAATGTTAACTTGCCACTAATGGTAATATTGATAATTTAATAACGTGCAATAATTTCCATTCAAAGTATTCCTTAATTGCGTTTTACAGATAAGATTCCATTCTTTAAGTGTTAATAGTTATAACTCATAAGCTATTAATATATTAATGTTGATTTTTTTATCCGTTTCACAGCTACATGACTTGGTCGTTTCGTACGGGATTCATCTGAGTTTTTTTTTTAATACAAGAAGGTGGCAAACGAGCAAGCTGTCACCTAAGTGACCGCTACCCATAGACATCTGTAACAAGAATTTGCGAATCGCTGACGAGTTGCCTACCTTTAACAGACAGAGGAGGGGTAAGACAGAAAAAAATGGTTCCTTAAGAAAGAGAAAGATTTGAAAATATTCGATACAAATAATATAAGAAAGAAATATTTGATATATTGATAGAAATAATTTCTTTGATAGCCTTTCTTGACAGGTTTTTGATAGTTTAATATCGAAAGCGATTTTTTTAAAATAAAAAACGACTGTAATGAGATTTTTCGTTATTTTATTATAATTTTCCTTGTATTAACTCTCAGAAAAGATATTATATTGAAATTTGTTACAGCGATGGCTCCGATTTTAATCCGCGGTCAATGACTAAGGTATTACGGCGAAGATGTAGGTATTAGTGGCCATTAAACTATACCCACAAGCGCATCGTTTGGTAATGGACCCGAGCTATAATCGCCGGTGTCTCCGCTGATCGTCGTCGCTGCTGAGTGTCTAATAAATTGCCCAGCCCTACTACTTTCACAATTTCATTGCCTATTCATTATAATGTTCTGTCTTTATTGCCTTTTATTAACAGCACTCTCATGTTACCAACATTACGGGCCCTTACACACTAAGTCGAGTCTATTGCAATAAAATGATTTAATAGTACTAATTTTTCTGAATATAATGCATAATTAAGACAACTGTAGGTACAGCAAGCTAGTATGTGACGAACTCAAACACCTTGCCATTGATGAAAGGGGACACGTCATTTAATGTTATAGGAAAAGTGTGATTCGCATGTTCTTGTAAATGGATCCTTATATATGACTATATATATAATCACCTGCGTATTATCTGTTTACAGTTATATGTTATATATTTTGTGTAATCTCGAATCATCTTGAGAGTTCTATTAGTTTTACGGCCGAGTTGTTATTAATAATTTCACAACATTAAAATAAACTTATATTTTACGATGTCCAAGCAATATTTGGAATTGTGCACAAATTGTGAAATATGTTTAGCGGTTTATTTACTAAAAACATATGTTCGTGTTGCGTTATTGCAATACATTTTTATAAACAATTTCTCATAATCAAGTACAGATGTTTTTAATAGCCATTATCACTATATTTTTTTTTTATAGAATAAGGGAGGCAAACGAGCAGCCGATCGCCTAACATTAAGTGAACCGACGCCCATGGACATCCGCAACACCAGAGGAACTGCAGATATTGTATTATACATTTTTATTGTCTCTATTTCATTTTTTTTTCTATATTAATTCTGGTCAGAACGTTGCTTTCATTACTCATTACCCGTTACTATTACTCGTTACGCACCCTTTAGATATTTAATGGAAGTAATATCGTCGATTAGAAGTCAGTATGTTTCAGTTCATTGTTTATAAGACAAGAGAGCAAACGAGCAGCGAGTCTTGTAATGTTAAGTGATCTACAGCGTCGATGGACATCTGCAACACCAGAGGAACTGCTGATGATCAAGTATGTTTACATGAAAAGATGTAAAATATTTAAAGAGAGTAAGAAAGGCTGTGGAAAATCCTAATCCGTATATGCCTTCTAGGATCCGGGTTTGCCTTTATATATTGGGTATGTTTAAGTTACTGTTAAGAATTCTGAAAATATTGTCTTTCTTAAAAATCGCAATATGCAGTATGAAGAACTTTGAGGTTTAAAGTGAAATTTATTCTTTCATCTTATTAGACAGAGACCGTCAACAATACCTCTGCTGCGATTGTGATATGTGCGAGAGGGATGGCGACTGAGTGCAATGTTCATTAAAGAGGGTCAGCTAAGGAGGGGTGTAATTTCTCCCTATTCCCGGGGCGATCCTGTGGTCCTCTTTTTAATTTGTTCTTGGTTTTCAGGGGTGAAATTCAGGAAAAATTTAAATAATTTTATACTAAAGCTAAAGAAATAGGAATTTCTCGGATTTGAAAAAAAATCTTTTTGAATTTGACATCTTAATCACTAAGGAATGTTAAAGTTATCTAACATCATGCCACGATAAGGAAACAGATTTTATATTTAACGACAAGACGGGTGAAACTGCGGGGCGTAGCTAGTCGTTAATAAACATTCGATGGAATTAAGGTCAACTGATGTCATGTCATATTGTTGACAGTATTTTTTTTTTTGAGTACACACACATACACTCCCGTATAAAATACATGATTTATAGAGTGAGGATAACAATACCGTACTCATTACTATGCGTGCGCAATAACAAGCGACATCATCGTTCATCGTGTGTATGCTAATTTGTTTAGTTAGATTTTTTTATACAAGCTACCCATAGACAGATGCCACAAGCGAAGGGGAGAGGGGGTGTGAAGGGGAAGAGGACTAAAATTAAGCCTCCGGCACCTCACTCAGAGGAAAGGCAGAATACTTCACGCCTGTCTTCTGTGAGGTCATAGTATTTCACCGATTGCGCGGGTCATTCGTGCAACAGATATTGTAGCGGACGCTACCACTGTTATTATTTTAATATGTAAACTTTTTGTACACTTCAAAAACAAACCATTGTGAAGTCAACGGACTCAATTGTCATATTGTACTTGTTAGTTTTATGGCTAGCAAGTACAATATGAAAATTGAGTTACCTTTTAAGCGTGAGTATATTTAAATAGCAAAAAGATATTACGATTAAATGTCTTAATAACTTAATTGTAGATGTTGCATCGCCCACATCAATTAATTATAAGACTCTATGTACTTTTGAAAGCTTCTAGATTATATCGAAACTTAATCATAGAAAATTATTAGTATTTATACGCCTCTAAGTCAATTGAGATTACACTGCAATATTATTGGACATGGCCGCAAAGGTCCAATGATAGCGATCATCCTATTAAATATTAAGAAGCATAATAATTGGCAGGCATTACCAGACTTCTGCGCATTGATCACGGTATGATCCATATAGGGTATGCAGAATGACACAAGATGGCTATCGACACAAGCTGAAGCAACAACACTTAGTTCAGTACAGTTAGCGTGAGAGCGAAGCGTAATAATTTATTTATTAATAGTTAATAATAAATAGATAGTTTTACGATTTAGATACATAAATGGGAAACGTTATCAGATTTTATTTCAGAGAAAATTCACGATACCTAAAACGTGCAGCCTACTATTAATTTTTATGAGGAGTTTCCGCAACTCCTCGATCACTCCAATGAGCCTTGCTAACTGAAGAACCCCAGTCTTCATTAATTTCTAGGTTATTTGTTTTTATTAAACTAAAATATAGTTAGGTGTTTTACAAGAAAAACAGAAAGCCCTGTGTGATAGATAAAATAGGACAAAGTACCTACGTTTTTACTTTCAAGATTGTGAAGATTCTTAGCCAATTTGTAAGGAAGAATTACCTTCTCGATACTACACTAGATGCAAAGAGATGCTTTTGCTCCATTGCACCAGATATAATCCAAAGTAATCCATCTTCATTCTTAACTTATTTTTTGTGCTACATTAAATATGTTTATCAAATTTCTCTGTCTATACAATAATATTACATAAGTAATAATATTGCTTAATAACTTGCTTTGAATGTTAAACAAACACAAGTATATTTCAATATATAAGTATATTCTTAAAGTGTAGATAAAATTAAGATAAGGTATCATTTGTGACGTTTCCGGCCAATGTACCAGGACTTCGTAAATTTATCAAAGTTTTGTCGTTACTGGCAACTGACAACCCTAGAATGTTGAGACAGCATCGCCGGGAGGCGCGGCGTCTTATCAACGAATTAATTCTAGACTAACGAAGACCGGGGGCCGCCCTGCGATTAACACAACCACCCCTATAAAGTAGAGATAAGAAGCCGATAGAGATTCGAAATTAATTTTATAATCTCAAGCAATTAAAAATATTTTCTATCTTGGATTTTTGAAAATGGATATCAGCAGTTTCTTATCATCATATCAGCTTGAAGATAAGACTATCCATTTATAATTTGAATAATTGAAGGCACAAAAAGGTAAAAACATAAATATCTTAAACCTTCTTTTAAACTTTTAACAAAAACAAAACCGACTGCAAATTTATGTAATTTTATTTTGTAGGTCCTTTATAGCCACGGTACGTCTCCTTACAAATCCATTAAGCCTAAACAGGGCTTGTCTTAAATCTACCAATTTACAATATGTCAATTTACGGCATGTCTTCGGAATCCAAGGTTCGGACATTTAAAATTAAATTTAAGTCCCATTTAATTTAGCAAAAGTCCAACAAAAAAAAATACATCGGCGAATTGATAACCTCCTCTCATTTTTTTTCTATCGGCCAAGAAGAGAAAAATCTGTGTGTGGTAGGTTGATACTGAATATTCACAATATTAGTAATGTTGGAATCACAAAAGGAACAAGACATAAGGCTCTGTAAGTGGGACATGGAGCATCATGGATATACGGCTGTAACTAAATTTATTCAGTTTGCTTTATAACTACTGTAGAAATGTTGTGAAAGGCGCTTTATGATAGAAGAATTACTGTGTCTTGTAATACTCTAACAAAGTGAAAAAAAGTTTACGAATTATTTCTTGAAATTATTTTAGTCTTTACTTTCATGATTGAGTGAGATGATTCTCATAAACTATGGTTGTAAATATTTTTGGTTGGTATGTACGAATGTTTATCCGTTACAATGTGACCTCTTGTAGACTAAACGACTTGACCGATTTCGTGTGCATTTGTGTGTGAAATATTAAAATATGGAAATAGGGACAATGTTTTGAAAAATATCCTAGACATGTCTAACTGTTTTATAGCTCTGCAATCCAAGGTCCGAGCGGGTGGCATATTAAGACGAAGTTGGAAGTAAAAAAAGGCGAAAAAGAGTTTTATATTCTCTCTCGAATGGGAAGAAATAGGAGAAATCTTTCTCATTTAGCTCACCAGTGCTGACTGGGGTGCTGTGTCGAGCAGACTGCTTGTGTTCGCTTAAGCCTTGTTTTAATTGTAATAACAAGTGTTTAGTCGCAAAAAAGACAATAGAACGAGTCTGTGCTGCTTTTGTGGAATGATTAAGAAGTGTATTTATGGGATTTGCGTATTCGAAACGTCTTTCAAAAACTAAGCATACTGTGTTAAAGCGGGAGTTTCACTACACAGCTGTCAAACATGTTCAGAAAGTAATGTGTCAATGTGTGTGTGTGTATACATGACATGTGACTGGTTGAAATAAACACATCGCAACTCTGTGTGTACGACTGTTTTCCCGTTGGAAATGATGCAACAGTTGGATTGCATTTCACTCTGATGTAAGTATGGTTTACAGTTATTTATTTTAGATGTAGATATAGACTAAGCGATTTGATTTTTAAGGATAAAGAATGCCTATTTTTAATAAATCTCGCAACTGAGTGAAAAGGGCACAAAACCATATATAAAAAGTATCGTGCATCATTCTTTCCGAGTGGCGTGTCCAGGGTTTCAGTCTTCAAGAATCCTTATCGTATTATGACATCTTCGAAACTTTTGTCACTAAAAAAATTTATTCGTAAAACATAACTTAATTTAAATAATAAATTTACGTCACTTCAATATTTAAGGACTTCATTGGCGTGTTTATTACACATGACACTATATTAACCCTTTGCACTTGGCACCGTTTTGGACCTTACCTACCAGCAACTCGACGCCACTTTTTCGCGAAAACGTACATCGTGGAAATGTGATTTTATATAGTAAAAATTCTACTATAGAACCAAGTAAGGAATTGTAATGAAAGTTTATATTTATTGTGGACATTGAAGAACACGTATTTAAAAAAAAAAAATTGTTTTTACAATTTTCTAATTTATGGTCAAGTCTGGAGCAATTCCCAATATACATAGTAGGTTAAATTTTTTTATATGAGAGTGGGGCAAACGAGCAACGGGTCGCCCAATAACAAGCGATCACCAACGCCCATGGACGTTCGCAACACCAGAGGAACCGCGAATGCGTTGCCGGCCTTTAAGGAAAAGATATGCTCTCTTCTTGAAGGACCCTAAGTCGAATTGGTTTGGAAATATCGCTGAACACAAATCATTCCACAAAGCGGCTGTGCGAGGCAAGAAGTTTCACGAGTACCGTACAGTTGTGGAAAGCCAACCATCAAGGTGACGTGGGTGGTATTTGGCGTTCTGTCGAGTCGTACGATGACGAAACTCCGCGGCAGGAATTGTACCAAACAATTCTTCGGAACACTTCCCATGGAAAATATGGTAAAATATGCAAGGTCGTTGACGATTCGAGTTGCTCTTCGTTGTATGCGTTCAAATGGAAGAAGCTGGTATTGTGTGGCTCCAGCCCAGAGATGCGAGCAGTATTCCATGTGAGGCACTTATACAGATGAAGACGGTGGCCTGGCTGGAATACTGCTTCGCTCTGCTGAGCACACCAAGCTCTTTGCAGGCCAACTTGGCCTTGTCTTCCAAGTGACCCAGAAACTGAACGTCACTAGATATGTCAATGCCGAGAATACTAATATTAGCTGAGGCAACTAAGGGAGTGTTCTCAAAGTACAGATTTACGACGAAGGGGGGGGGGGTTCTTTCTTAGTGGTAAACGCGCAAACCTGTGCCTTTTCGGGGTTGAATTGGACAAGATTTTGTCGACCCCATTCCGATACACCACCCAATAAGGTCTCAAGTTCAGATACAAGTTTATTCCGGCTCTCATTGACGGTGGTCGGAGAACTATTAGCGCGGGTCGAGTAAATCACGTCGCCTGTGCTATCATCTGCATAGCAATGGATACTGCTGTTTTGCAGCATGTCATTGATATTCAGAAGAAACAGGGTGGGCGACAGTATATAGCCCTGTGGTACACCAGCATTTATAGGTTTCAGATCCGAGCATGCACCATCAACAACGACCTTGATGCTATGATCCTCCAGGAAGCTGGTCATCCAGTCGCACAAGTGATTTGTAAATGTTTCACATATGTGTACCTTCGTACGCATAATCCATTAATTCTACATATTGCTCAACGGATTAGAGAAGTGTATAGTCCGTCATGAATGCACTTCGAAAAAGAACGTGCCATGCATCTTGATAAAATTATCCAATTTAAATTTGTTTTTTGGGAAATTTTCAAGGAAAGCTATAGGAAAACACGTGTTTCTTAAAAAATTGTGGTGAAACAAGTTCATTCTCCGTAATCGCTAATAAACTTTCATGTGCCCTCAGAGGGGGGGACAACCGAGTGCAAAGGATATTATTTTCAATTATTTACTTTTTAAAATTTCCCTTGTAACTTTATAAATGCTTTTATGTAATTTTTAAGTGGTTCCTTGTGATACAGGCGAAGCCTAGTGCGATACTGTTTTCTCTGTATTACTATAATAAAAGTGAAATTTTTGTTAATTTGTTTATTAAATAAATAAATACGTCAAAAGTTAAATATACTTTTGGACGGAGTATAGTTACACATATTCAATGTTGCCCATTTAGATTTTGGAAATTAATTTATTTTAACATTAATTTTCATAAGTAATTTTTTTCTACTGTTTTATTATCTGCTTGTACGTATTACATGTGTTTAGAACTTTAACATATTTTAATATATTGTATGTATGTGTGACACTAAACCATATATAGGTTATATGTATATAATTTAAAGTCTATTTATCTAAACTAGAATTTTACAGTCGATGACTTGCTTTAATACAATTCAAAAACCCACACGAAGTTAAACGTTAAGTTTAAAAACATGCCCTAAATTTTAATCACAGATCGATAAGAAAAAAGTTTCCAAGACATCTGGACTCTTATAGAAACCGGGTCATTATGAATAAAAGTACTCGAAACAATAATCGGCCCTAACAAAGTTCGGGAAGGGTCACAGAGTTGCCTGCGCGAGTGTACGGAACCTTCGTTCCCCTCAAAGTCCACAGGAGAAGTTTCAATTCAATACCACGATAGCTACCTCAGCGCTAGCCGTGGACCCGGCTTAATATGCATTAAGGACATTCCCGAATTTCCTCCAGTAAAAATGTATGAGAACAACCCAACCGTAATGTATAAGTGGATTATGGTTTTGCGTCCCTTTCGCACGCGCTACTCTTTTTGCCCTTCTTCCCTTTTCAGCAAAATGTTAGTCATGGTCGTAAAGTATGGAAAGTATCTTTTTATGAAAATGAATACACTTGTGTTTTTTACTGCTAATACGTAGACAATTTCACTAACAAAATAAAAAAAAAACTTTTAATCCAGTGGTTTCTAAGAGAGTTAGAAATAGAAAGAAAAACATTGTTATTAAGCTTAATAAATTCTAGTGTTAAAAGTGGAAAGACACTGTAATTATAATTTATTAGACTTAATTGCTCTACCATTTAAGTATAACTCATGTGAGTGCAAAGAGGCCAGCTGAAAACCAGCGCAGGGATCAAAGTCCCTGCAAAAGCTGAGCTGGCTAACTTTTTAAATTTTTTTTTGTGGCGATCAATGACGATACATAGTATTTTGTTCCATCTTTCAAAAACAACATATCTAAGCATGTAGTGTTCTAAAAAGAAATTATCGTTGTCTGAATAGAATTTTGAAAACGTTCTAAGTTGAAAGCTTGGCCACGAAGCTATCATCGTTTTCAAATATTTATAATAAACATTTATCTATTAATTAGCATTGTATATTTGAAGAGGGTTATGATACCAATTAGAATGTTGTAACTTCGAATGCGAATAATAAAATAGCAGTATAATAGCGATCATAAACTGCGATGCCATTCAATATAAATCCTCTTCCATAACTTATGATGCGTCAATAAACTTTACAATTCATTATCGTATTTAAGTTCGTTAGCTCGAATTGTGTTTTATGATTTATCGCATAAAAGACTAATTCAATAATAACAGAAACTGAGATTTCGTATACAAGTTACAATACATCGCGTGTTTTTTATAATTATTTATTTCGAACTTCGTGACATAATAACATATTGTCATTGTATTGAAGACCAGTTTCAAGACAATAAGTTAAATCCACGATGACGTATGTCAAAGATTCTTTTTTTAAATAACATACAAGAAATAATTGTTGGTCAAAATTAAATTGGAATATTAAATTCTCTTACTTTCAATTCTTTTTTAGTCTCCGAGTCCGAGTCATTACCTTTGCGTTTTACAATTATAACTTAAGTGAGGCTTAATAACGATGACGGATTCATGATAAAGATCCAATTAAAGAAGCCGATTAGGTTCACAGAATGTGGAATGTTTGATCAATGTCTGGACTTACACGCAAGACATTTTTAGATTAATGTTTTATAAATTAGAAAAACATATTTTTTTCATACACATAAATGCCGTTTCCACACTTAGCCACCCCTTTATTCCCGATCGACGGAGACAAAGACTATGCGATGTAAGCATATTTTTCGCTGGAAAAGTTCTTTCCAAAATCAATACCTTCCGTACTCTGAGCTGACATTATGTGAAAGAAATTTTTATGAGATCATTTTCAAATTTAAAGTAAAACATTTGAGATAAATTTGTTAAGTATGCTGAACTAATCAGTTCGTCTTTAAATTATATCGCAATCTATTTATTATATTGTAGTAAGAATGTATTTGTGTCTAAGGTAAATAATTAATTTCTGCATAAAACATTTTTTTTTTACTTTCGTTTGTTAATCGAAAACTAAAAAAGTGCCTGCACCAAAATAACTTAATATTCCTAAGAAACTCTCCATTTTTATAATATACGATAATGTTTTTCGCGGTTATATAGATATGTTTGTATGTATCTGTATTTGCATATATGTATTGTGACCACCTGGACCTTAAACGGCTTGACCGATTATCAAACGTCATAGGGTAATAAATATCAGTCGAGCTTATTTTTTTAAATTAACTATTAGTTATGAGATGCTTATTTCATAATAATTTTTTATTGGTGAAATGACGCCATCATTGTAATCATCACAACAACCCGTTTACAAGGTACCTTTCGACAGTAACTCCAATTGAGAACGATAAGATTTAAACACAATTTTAGTAATGTAGGAGACATTTATTGGCTTTTCAATAAAGTTAGCAGCTAAAAATAAAAACATCAACCCAGTAGGCGAGGCGGGTAAATGAAATTTAAATGTAATAAGAGACAAGAAGAAATAAAAATACCAACTTGTTTTCACTCAGTACTGGAAGAAATTGCGAGAAATACCAAATTATTATTTATTTTTATCGATAGGATAAAATTGTTTCATTGAAAACTAAACCTATAATTACTATTAACAAATATGTAAGAGAACGCTTTTAAAAGAATTTAAAGTCAACTGAAGATAAAGCAAGGTTGAGAGAGTCTAAAAAAGCGTACCTCTTAACCTTCTATATGTAACTTTTTTTTCTTAAATCGTTTTAATATTTCATACAAAAAACTAGTTTTATCACATGAACTATTTTATTATAATTGTGTGTTATTTTACCAATACCATTTTAATATATTTATTACTTAAATTTTATATTGAATATCTTAAACTATCCTAAGGTATACTTGATGTTTAGTTATATTTTATGTATTTTATGTGTGTTTAGTTAATTTTCTTGATGCAGATGAAAATCGCCAAAGCTTTTGTCTTTTAGTTTTAGACGATAAGAAAATGAATTTCAATGTATTCATTATATCGCATATGCAATACCCGTTTGGTGTATTCTTGGAAGGGTACCAATTGAAAAAAAAAAATTGGTTACATCATTGGAATATCAATGCAACAGTGTTGCCATATAAACATTCATTATTCTTTACTCTTTTAACGATTAAGAAAGACAAACTTTAATCATGCAATCTATTGTATGATAATAAGATTGGTTTTAGTTTTAAGGTAAGCGACAACAATTATTTTTGTAGTTGCTACGCGGATTGACTGAAGTATGATTTGCGGTTTTTTTAAGATCGCAGTTTAACATGTGTTGGGAGTTACTGGCTGTAAATACTTTTTGTTTTATTCATCATAAAAACCCATTAAGCGATTACCATAACAATGGAATCACGTGCTAATTTCCATATTAGGTAGGCGGAGTTTTAGGTCTTTGTGTGTATTAATAAAAGCGAGTGTTCTTGTGCACTCAACAAGCTTTATTAAAAATTAAAGTACTGTTCGGCTAACAAGAAAATGTTGTGCCTTGATAATATTACACTTATGAAAATGTCACTTTAAGAATACGAATGTTTGAATTGCAGAAATTGTTATTTTGCAGTGAAATTTACCTTTACTACATTATTATTAAAAATTAAGATGATAAAAAAGTGAAGGTCTTAGGAAATTATTGAGTATTAATTAATATATTTCGGATACAATTGGCTAGAATTATGCGCTCGTCTCTCAACTTATTACGTACCATAATACAATGCATTTATCATGTCACTGTTAGCTATTTTTTCCTTCATATAAGTTGCTATCGAAATTGCTAATTTAGGAGTTTGTTTCTCAGAGTGAAGGCTGAATTCCTCTAATTGCAATTTCTAACAGATTAATCAAGTGCAACTCGATCCTCGCATTTGTTTGTCTAAATAAATCGTACTAAACAATTAGTAATTATTGAAAGTTCTCTTGGCTCGGTTTTGTAAATACTGTTTGCTGACGTCACAGCCGCGCCTGTCGCACTGGGTGCGTCTGTTTGGCAGCCCTGTTTCTGTTTGCGGTCCTCTCTCCCTAGTGGTGTGACAATTACTACGACAGGACTATTGGATTTATAGGTTATGTATACGCTTACAAAGCATGTGTTATGTACACGTATTAGATTTAATAATGGGTGAAATGTATTCGACGACGCCTTATCAGTTATGATGGCATAAAGCGTGCCATACCGTCCCATCTGTGGAACTAGTGGCTGTAAAATCGTCTTTCTAGTAATCTATGTTAATGTTTACGAATTTAATTTTTCATCTTAATTAAATATATATGCTAAATAAATGTATATGTACATGTAAGCACAAACTCAATTGTTCCGTGACTCAAAGTTCAATTCAAAGTTTATTAAACTTTTCATGAAAATATGATGCTCATTCATCAATTTCATGAAAAGTCGTAGTGCCTCTTACGATTAGGCGAACAATCAGTTTGTAGCGGCACCTTATAAAACAGTTTGGTAGGTCTATAGTTTCAGTGAGCCATATATCACACTATACATAATAAATAATGGTAGGTATACTAAAGTCTAAGTATTTGCCATTCTGGTTTATTAATTATTAATGTACAGAATTGTTTAAGATAAAAGAGATAAATCAAAAAGAAAAAGACGATAAAAAAGATAAAGATAAAGAAGGCAACCATAGCCGTAGGCTTTAAATAGTTTAATGTTATCAGTAAAAAAAAACTAACGCTAACGAATCTAACTGTAAACGCCTCCGGTAATTGTTAAATCAACGGTTTAATTCCTAAAAGTTATTCCGTTAATTGCCTTTAAAGCTTCACCTGTTCGATCGCCGCTGGCTGTGACCTCTGAAGATAACTGTTAACAACCAACAGACTAATAAAGTGTTAAATCATTTTGCATATTCAGTAAAAAAAACCATTGTCGAATTTTACCCACGAATAGGACCAACTCAAATTTTAGTCTGTAGCCCATATTTAGATACGAGAATAACACTGCGTTCATTGTCAACCGAGAGATATAATATTTAAATGCACAAGTTTTTAATTAAAATTTATAATAATAAAAATAAGCCCGACAGACTAATACCGATCATGGAAATCAAATGATACCGCATTCTCCCAATTCGGTTCGGCCGCTTAGGCTCTTGGAAGTCATAATGAAACGTATATATAGTACATACATACCCACATACATACGCACAAACATAATTACGTACCCATGAGCACGTGTTTTGTTGATTTATCCGGCTTATTCGACAGAATGTGAAGATTTGGAGAATACGATCGGACCCACAAGAATAGATAACTTGGTTCCAAACATGTTGAAAACAGAAGACGGATGCCAAAGAGATTACAGCGTGCTGAAGTAGAACGGCGTAGAGCCAAATAAAGAAGTAAAAGTAAAGATTGCTGAGACCTCCCCCATGAAGTAATACTTGACGTTAATTACGTGGGGATAAACCCTCTCAGTGAGAGGATTTTTTTCGTCGGTATTGCCTTAATCTTAGGATAGGTGAACCAATGAGGTCGAGTCCGACTAACAACGCGTGTAGCTCCCACGACTGACGGTGCTGAAGTGCACTTCTTCCCACTATAAAAAAATACCCGCGAAAAACACTTTGTAATCCTACTGTCAGTGGGGCAATAAATATAATAATAGTTTTACTTTGCACAAATTTCTCAACTAGGCTAAGAAGCTTTTCTAAGATAAAAAAAATGAAAAAAGTGCTAAGTGACAGACCGGTTGGCACGGTTGTTAATATGCATGTCATTTACGCCGCAAGTCGTGGGTTCCATTCCCACCCAGGACAAACATTTGTGTGCATGAACATGTCTGTTTGTCTTGTGTCTGGACCACCGGAGGACAGGCAGCAGCGTCCTTTTCTTAATACGGTGCAACATAATGCGTCCGCCAATCCGCCTGCCAAGCGTGGCGATTATGGCACATTTCCCCCCAATTATGCGATCAATGGGGGATGAATGCACTTCTGGACATAGATCTGTACAGAAGTACATGATCATAGGCTGAGATGGATAAGTGCTAAGTAATTACACATTTTAAGTGAAGCATTTCTGTGTCTATTCTTGCTGCGTACCTGCCACACTTATCTCTTTACATTTAAATGCCCGTAATACTTAGTGCGTTGCGCACTTCAAATATTTGTGTCAATCAGCCAACGAGGTGTAAATTAGGCATAGACAACGCAATCGTTCAACGGTAATTCAACTATATGCATACCGGGAATTAGGTTTTTTACTTTGTAGCGTAAGCGCAATTTGCTGCATTTCAAATCGCAACATTCCTGGAATAATTTCTAACCTGAATCTAAGGTTTATAAGTTGTGTTACACCTAGAGAAAAAATGTTACAAAAGATCTGTCTGTATGTGCAAAAGTCTTTTAACGTTTTTTAACAACAAAAAAAACTTCATTTATTCCACTCTATGAAATATTTCTTTTTGCTAAAACATCATAGTTTAATTTATTTTAAAATTTACCATGTAAACAAGCAAAGAGAAAGGTTTCATATAACATTTAGCAATCAGTAAATTAATTATCCGCATCTGAAACGAGGACGATTTCTATACATTCTCACCAGACACAGTAAACATTGGCGAGAAGCGACGCGGCATTATGGCTAGCTAGCGAATCCGAAATTACCAGCAATCGCAATATTTCCCCAGAGTGGCCGTGTCCCGGAATATAAAGAAATATCTCGGCGAGTGCGTTCTGAGGCGTTTCCACTTTTCAATACGCTATTTAAACTATCTTGATACTCGAAAATTACTGATAAATAACAAAAATTACTTAACATTTGATTGATATTGTAATGGTATATAATAATATACAAATTTTTGTTGTAAAAGTGAGAAAAGACGCCTCAGAAAAAAATTGGAAAATAGTTATTTTGTCGAAAAGAAGATAGGTATAACTATATGTACCAGATGGGTTAAAAAGACTATGTATACTTCTTTTCTGTACATAGGGTATTATTGTAGAAAAATCCCGCGCGACAATTATTTATTGAAGAGATCTATTAAACTACACAATAGTTATTTAATTGCTTAATTTATGGCAAATTTATAACTATGATTGCATATTATATTTTTATATAATTGGACACTTATAAACTCTCCTTAGTTACTTTATATCTAGCCATCGTTCATCAACTCCTTTGTTTCTAGAACTATATCTTCAGTCTTTAATATTTATTGCGGCACATAAATAAAGTGTTAATTGATGTTTAATGGCTACTACAACGACTGCGTGTGATTAAAGTGCGTTATATTCGAATAAATAGCTTGCTGTAGAGGCCGGGAGCTGGGTAAACATCGATCTGGTGCTGTGCCAACGAATGCACGTGCAGTTTTTGGACTCATGTTACAAAACACGACCAGTATATTTTCAACGAGACTGTACTCGGAATCGCTACAATGTATTTAATGTGTTTTGCTTTGATTAATTGTTGTTTAATTACGATCTAATCCGACACGTGTTGGGTTCACTTTGTTTTCAGGGGTCATTGAACCGATCTCATGTTGTGTTATAATCTCTCATACTATGACTATTTCTAACTATTTGGTTACTTTTTATGCTTATACTATCTTTGTAAGATTCTAACATGGGAAATTTTATGTCAAATAATTACCTAGTATTGGAACTAAAGTTACTTACAATTTTGAGCATTTATTTGGTCAATTCTGAATTACCTACCATATAGGTCAATTCTGAAGTAAAACGAAGTTTAAGCGTATTGATATTTAAAGTATTATATAAGATACGAAATTTTCTTAAAATTTTAATCATAACATTTTTTATTATCGTTCACAAGTTAAAAATTAAATAACACTAAAAAGTACTAAGATGTACTGAGTAACTTTCATTAGAAAAATTCCATTCCAGCTCAGCCAAGAGATGTTATAAGTAGGATTTGGCGCTTGAAAATCTAAAGAAAGAGAGGATAGACGCGACAAAAAGGGACAAACTGTTTTGAATATACGAAACATATACAAGTTGTATGTATATTTATTGAATATTGAATACAAGTAGTATATTGGTAAGAAGTGTTCGAGAGAGAGAGAGAGAAATTACGCGAGGCGACGCGGAAAAAAGTCGAGTAAGATTTTCTACCGTGGTTACAAATGGGTTTTCTCAACGCCGTCATTGGATTTACCTTGTTTATGTTTATTTAGATCGGTGTAAGTTGATTGGATCTGCCGTCGGCTGCTGCTTTGAACGTCGTAGATGGCTAAGTCCGGTCCTAGATGAATATACATCGGTCTCGGAAGGTTGATTATTTATCGTCACCATTAAACGCGGCTTTCGATTCTTATAAGAGATTGCGTTGCGTTTCGCGTCACACCTCCAGATGGTAATTATCCATTAGTTTCGTTTGACGTTTCCGGTATTCGCGTGCGTTTGCCGCTTAGAAATTTCTGCCATGATGAATTTATAGTCGTTTTGTTGGTACTTGAATATTGATTAGACTGCTAACTCACTGTACGACAGAGATTTTATCATGGGTTTGTGTTTTTCTATATGCAATACAAACAACTCAGTCTCAGATATTACATTGATGTAAAAATTTACCGTCTTCTAGCGATGTGTGCGAAGAATAAACTACAATTTTTTAATGCTATAATTGTATTCTAAAGAATGGCGATATAAGGTACCTCGAACCGATGATTTGAAGATGTTTAAATGTAGAAGAGGCGAGAGAGGTGAGCTAGGCTGGCGCCAAATGGATATTTGTAATCTCTGCCTACCCCTCTGGGTTACGAGCGTGAGTGTAATGTTATGGTAAATGTTGTAAAGCATTATTTTCGTCACACAAATTGGGACATACCATTAGTCATTTTCACTATTCACAAGACATCTTTAAAATTAGTAGGGAGATTAAGTTTTATTTCATTTTTCTTCTAAGGAAGCTTGTAATTAATTTCCGTTACAGGTATCAAAATAAGTATTTTGAGGTTTTAAGAAGACTCGTACCAAATCTCTGGTACAAGTACCAAAAACTAATATCATTATTTCTTGGCCATCCCTATCGTGAGTGAGTGTTCAACGAGGCTGTTGCGATATTACGAAAGTTTCAGTGGTAGGAACTTTTTATTAATGGAAGCGAAGGCAAAAGTCTTTTGTTCTTCGCCGACACTCCTTTTTAAGACGCTTTATTTACATGAGGGCTGTAAATTCAACGCTTTATTGGAGGCCGTAACCAACGGTACTCGAGTTCAAGCGATGCTAGATTGGATGTTTTAAGAATCACTTAGATTTTTTTTATTTACATATATTATTTTTATATCAAGGCGGGTGTTCTGTATGAAGTCGCGTTATATACAACAAAAGTCGCATGTACAATTCCCATGTTCATTTGCTTTACTAAAACCGCTTAATAGAGTTAATAACAGCAACAGAACTTTCCACTACTTTCTGCTAAACGATCTATTTAACGGTACATTATGGGAACTACAATATTTACTCATGCAAGGAAGTTATATCGATTTCACGATTTTATAGTTTTTAGGTATAGCAAGTGATGATGTTTTCCCGATATTTTTCTAGCAGTAGAGATATTTATAAACCAACTTCATAAAACTAGAATGTTTTCAATTCGCATATTTTTTTTTTCTATTTTAGATAGTTATATCCAAGTTATGCGGTAGAAAATATTTTTTTATATAAATTTTATTCCCTCTCACAAATCTGAATATTTTACTTCGCCTGGAAATAATACAGGACTCGCAGTAGAAAAAATAAATAACCTATCTAGCCTATATAGACCTAAAGGTAAGTAATTCAATAAATTAAATGTATTAGGTTCCACCATTTCAGTAATGAACTCATGTCAGTAAGGAAAACGTGTAATGTCTGACAAAACACGCATGATACACTAAGATTTTAAACGGGCATCTCGCGCGAAGTTAGACCTTTAACCGCATCGTCGAGTGATAGTCAAGACATGAGAAATGCGTCGAGTTGTAAGGTCAGCTGACACAATAGAGGTGGCTCAGTGGAATAGACGTAAAATCGATTACGTGCCGGCGGCGTGCGAGAGCGCCTCGTGTATACCGGATTATCCCGGATTACGCAGACCACGCAAAAATTTACGAAGTAACACAGCCGAAAAAGGACCATAATTTTACTTTAGTTCCATTATTGTATCCTGAGACACATCGTGTAATGCTTGAGTAATTGGTGGTTTCGAGAATGCTTAGTTTAGGTATTATGTTGATATTTTTTTTTATGTTGCATGTGTGTATTTAAAAAAAGGTAGAGAGGTGGGGTTGAATGTTTAAAATGTTCGAAATACGTAAATTTCGCATCGCCTCAGCTTTGAACCGAGAACCCGTAGGGACTGTAACCATCAAGCCGATGTGGTCGTTTTAGTAATTTACAATCAGTAATCAATAATCGCCAAAACACAGCCTATAAATTCAATTAATTTTTTGCTTTATTATCTTGATGGTTCTTGGTATTATTAGTCTGTATATTTCAGTTATTAAAATTAATTGATTTTATCAAAAGTTTCTCGACGCGCTCAAGTTTAGAAGTTTTTAACTGTATGTCTTTAGTGGAGTAATTGTCTCGTTTGTTTCGATTAGGAATGAGTTATTAGTTGAGTGACTAGTTGCTAAACATGGTCTTTTTCTTTTGATGTAGTCCTATAAAAAACTTGCTTTCTAAACTGCCCAACTAGTAACACTTTATCATTCAATATATAGTTGAACAAATGATGATAAATATATAATTACTCACCGGTCACCGTGATCGCTACCCATAGACATCGGCAACAAGCGAATTGCAGATGCGTTGCCTACCTTTAATATACAGATGAGAGGATACAGAAAAATGGACATTTCCTTCTCCTGTCCATCCCCTTTCTCGTCAAATTCTCTTTTCCTTCCCACCCTTCCTTATTAGATAAGGGTGGAAAGGGGAAGAGGACTAAAATTAGGGCTCCGGCATTTCACTCCTCGGACGAACCGCAGAAACTTCTACTTCACACCTGTATTCTGTGAGGTCATGGTATTTCATCGGTCGAGCGGGCATTTGTACAACAGATGTTTTTGTTGCGGACTCTCTTTTTTATTAGAGACATTCTCATGGCTCTTCCTTAATTAATATTTTACAAATCTCTGATAGCTTAATTTTGAAGATAAAAAGGATTGGAAATGTATTTAATGATGAATTAAGTAAATAGGATGTAGATCACAAATTTCTGATAAATATAATTGCCATGTAAAAAAAAAATTATACACTATACAGACATATACGCGACATAGACATACACGAGACAGAAGCTTTGTTTATATAAATATGAGGGATAAATGAGATGATAGAGTGTACTATTGTTAGCAGGAGATACCTGCTAACAACCATCTAGTAAATATTTTGACGATAATTAATTAATTAAAAGACGATAGTAAGCGGCAATATATTTATATTAACATCAACGGGTGAAAAAAGATTTCGGCTTCGTAGACTGTTATCTCTATCACTACCTTTTTTTGCTTTTTGATTTCAAATGCCTTCTGCAACAGAGATAACGCTCGACAAATATGTTTTCAAAGGTCGATATGCAATATTTATGGTCTCGTGTTATTAGAATAATGTGTATGTTTGGACTGTACTGGGTAGCGTAATCCAATCCTTCCGTGCGGCTTGTCTCACCTTTCGATTTTCAATCACACTGTACGGTAATTCGGGACTGCTCGGGGCGTCTCCTTCTAGTTTTAGTTGTACTAGACGATTTCGTGTGAAGGAAATTTATAAACGACTATATATTGAACAAATAGATCTAATGTAGTGTGTGTTTAGTGTAGGTGTGATTCTACACCAGAAAGATGGTCAGAGATTTGTTGGTTCGTATATATAATTTTGTTGCTCTAGCAACGATTAAAGAGAGCTTCGGTGAGTTAAACATTCTGCCTAATATTTTATAAAAAAGTTGTAACCGAATGATAACATTAAATTAAAACTGAAAAATAAGAAAAATATCAAATTAACGATCCATGGTAATTTAATTGGTATCATGGTAGCTTATATTTGAATAAAATAAAGCAGTAAATTAAAACGGCTACAACTAATTAAAGAAACGAAGAAAAAGTCGTTTTCACCACATGACAAGGATTAGGAGTATTACACGTTTAGTTTCGATGCAAATTTTAACGCTCATCGATACAAGGATGTGGGTACAACACAAAAGCCTACCACTCCGTTAAGCTTTACGCATTTTTGCTACTTCCAAGTAAGGCAATGAGCTTATTAAAAATAAGAAAATATTTTTTTAATCTTTAAAAAATAATCAGTCGGTAGGATGGCGGCGACATTGTAACGTAATAAAATGTATAGAGTCAACCCTCAGCCTGCGGTCCCTGCAGCAGTAACACGAGAAGTGACGCATAGTGTTGGATTTCACTATTATTCGTCCGTTGTGGATGTTTTTTATTTGTTTTAGTCACTACATTGTTGCTTTCTATGCGGGCTACTTATCGAAATCTATACATATAATAAAATCGTAACTGATCGGTGTCTCTACATTGAAAATAAATTAGCAAAACTATTACAGGGGGTATTTACCAATGCTATAGAACTCAAAACAACGATTTTTAAAATTTTTGTCTGTTTGTCGGTTTGTCTGTTCAATGTTCGCGCTAATCTCAGAAACGGCTTAACCAATTTGGATGCCGTTTTCACCAATGTGTAGTAAATAGCTTCATTCGTTAGATTAAGTTTTTATTTCATCTAAATCGGTGCATAAATAAAAAAGTTATATCAATTAAAAGTGTTACGTTTAACATTTCTTCAGAAAAAAATGCTATGAAATGACTATTTAGTTAAATGGTATGAAACTTTAGTTTACTATATATGATATTCTATAAAATGACGATGGTTCAAAGATAATATAAAGTTAAAAATATACATTTTGAAAATGCCAATGTAACTTGACCTTGGATCTATATTGTCAATGTCATGGTTCTACTTAGGCTAGACGTTTCGATTGTATGGGATTGCGTGTTTATTACAAAGCGGGTTAAAAAATTACAGTGTTCCTTTGTTAGGTAACTAGATATCATAAAATAAAAAAAAAACAGGATTTGGTAAATTTAAAAGTCAATATTCACTCCGATTATCAGGATTTTCAAAATGTGTTCTTTTTTACTGTCACATATTGGGTAAAAAATTCCGTCCACTAAAAGTATGTGGCGATTTAAGTAAAATTTTAATAGTTATTTAATCAACTGTATAATAATGCTACATATGAACCGTCACTTAGCTCTAAAAGATCAAATATTGAGTCCATATCTTTTAAGAGCGTCCTAATATTTTAGGTTACATTTTGGTAGTGATTAAATTGAAACTTAAATTTCACTTAAATTTCTTTACAAAAATGGGCGTAATTCAACATAACTGTCTCTTTTTTGTCATGCACTTTGCTAGGTTGTGTTTGTGTTTTTTTTCTGGCAATAAAATGGTTATTTACTTTATTTATTTAGGTCAGGTAATACTTCATTTAAAAAAGCACTGAATATAAAAGTTAGTTAAGTAAGAATAAAATATGCTCCATTTTACTACGAAAAAGGGGTTGAAGGGGTATGGGGGGGGGTTGTTCGTAAAGCCTACTTAAACGATCATCATTAAACTTTGAACACATATTTTCGTTAAGGTACTGGGAAGGATATAGGATAGTATTTATTACAAAAAAAAAATACGGAGGGTAAAAATATAATTACATTATATATGCGAGATATTATAAATGCGAATGTTTCGATGGACGTTTGTCACCACGTAACTCCACACCATCTGACCATATCTGGACAAAATTTGACACAGAGGTAAATTATAGTCTGCAACATCACTTAGGCTTTTATCCTGGAAAAATGTATGGTTTCCGTGGAACATTTTTCACCCATTTATATGTATATGTTTACATATAGAAACATCAATATTGAAATCCACGCGGACGTAGTCGCGGGCA
>DWLR01000574.1:0-24133 GCA_018246295.1 Papilio alexanor hazarajatica | reverse complement strand
GTGCGACTCGAATCGTCAACGACCGTGCTCTTACTGATCGGCTTGACTCACTGGCCTTGCGAAGGGACGTCAGTTTCTCTTTGCATTTTTTACCGCCTCTACCATGGGGAGTGTTCCGAAGAACTGTTTGGAACAATTCCTGCTGCTGATTTTCGTTATCGCACAACTCCACAGAACGCCAAATACCATCCACACCATCTTGATGGTTGGCATTCCACTACGGCTCGGTTTTCACGAAATTTTCTGCTTCGTACAGCTGTGTTGTGGAATGATCTGTCCTCGGCGATATTTTCAAACCAATACGACTTAGGGTCCTTCAAGAAAAGAGCGTACTCCTTCCTAAAAGGCCGGCAACGCATTTGTGGTTCCTCTGGTGTTGCGGATGTTCATGGGCGGGTGTGATCACTCTTTTGGGCGACTCGTTGCTCGTTTTCCCCCTTTTTCTATAAAAAAAACATTATGGTACTCGGGCACGAATTCCATATTGGGATAAAATATATACATAATATAAAACAAAGTTGCTTTTTGAGGCTCTGTTTTTTAGCTAACTCCATCTGAACCACGCAACGGATTTTAAAACAGTTTCCACCGTCATGCTGATAAGGTTTTCGGGATTTTTTATATGTATAGTAAGCACATTATAATTAAAATTACAATAAATGTGTATAAGAATAAACATCAAATTTCGAAACCTCCGAAAAAGCGCCCAAAGTTAGATCTAAACCAAACCATGGGATATACATAAAAATGATGTAAGAAGTAATTGTAACCAAAAATGCTAAATAAAAATCCGTGTCATATATAGATATGTATAAAATTTAACCAGCGTTACTTTTTATTATTTCCTATTAAAAACGGATCACTGAACTTTGGAGTAAGGGTCGCTAATGGTTGTTATCGGTAATATTGCAGTCGCTCTTGTCTTCTCAGCGCAGTATCGGGAAAAGTAAAATTAAAGCAGTATTGTCTTGAACTGTGACATTTGTACGCATTCTTTTAAGCGTAGTCGAGTTTAAAAACAAAATGGAAAAAGTATCAAGCATTCTATTTTTAAATTTCATTGAAAAGTTCAGCGAGAGTGACGTGGGTGTTTTTAATTCTGCCAAGGAAGATACACTTTGTTTCTATTCATTAAAACATTGTGAAATTTACATTACATTACGCTCGTTACTATTTTACGTTGCTTCACGTTTTGAATAGAATTAAAATATTTTATGTTTTCATTTGTTCTGTTTGACATATTTTTACTCTATGTCATTTTTGTGCATGGTTGATAAAGGTTGTGTAGATTCGCGTGGTTACTTTGTTTTAATTTGCAAGAATGCACATGTTACGTCATGTGAAAAAATCCTAAGTAATCTTGATCTATTCGACAACCTCGTGAACGAATGGTCAGATACCATAGCAGAGCTATTCTAAAATGTTCACCAGTGAAATATACAGTCACGACTTCATACTATTTAGATAAAAAAATAATTGTGGAGTAATTGTATTTAATTACTCACGAATTTTTGATAAAACTTCGTAGACAAAAATGATTTAATAATTTGCACGGCGTGTTAAAACTATCCACGAATATATGGCATAGATTATCTATAACATGCATTTATTTATCTTTTCAGCCAACAATTGTTCACTGCTGAAGGTAATCCCCAATAATATTATATATATTAATAAGTGAAGCGTGTGCTTTGGAAATATTGAGTGTTCCAGGGTTGTTTTTTTTTACCCACGACCTCACGATCTCATAGCCTCATTAGGCTATAAGCGCTTCAAATTTGTTTGATTTGGCATTGTTAAAAAAATTGTGGAGGAGAAGCGGAGTAAGTTAAAAGTTTTATACGTGTTACAATTGCAGTAAATAATATAAAAGAAAACAAAAATAAAAACGTTTATAAAAGGCTAGCAAGTTCGCCTTAGCTTTTCACGGGACAAAATAATATAATCTAGATTATTCGCAGATAAATTAGCTTTCTATTGTAGAAGGAATTTTTAAAATCGGCTCAGTACTTTTTGTATTAAACCGTTAAAATAATAGAAACTGAACTCGGCGACCTCTAATGGTAATAAACATATGACCTATCGAAGTCTCTGTAAAATGTCAGAGGGAAAACTTTACAAGAGGAACTCTTTACGGTTACTAACTGTTATTGGCACTAAACTTGTAAATCTACGACACTTAAGTGATTTCGGACGAAATTCGATCGGCACTTACGTGAAATTAAATTAAAACTTTCGATTAGTTTATACTTTATTATTTTAGTATAGCAGTAGCAGCAATAGTATAGAATAATATTATTATAGCATTTAGAATGAATTTCATTAGTTAATGAAATCGGTTTTTATTGTCATATTAATTCAAGAATTTATTTTATAAAGAACCTAGCTGAGCTGTGCCAATATTTTGCAAAATATCGATCATGCCGAGTAATTAAATTAATTTTTTCTTATGTATGTCAAGTGAAATGGAAGAATAAACATATTTTTATTCAAAATGCCAACTGTTGCTATAAATATATGACATTATTGAAAATATGCTATGCCACAAAAAGACATTTGACGAATAATATATTCATGTTGAAAGTCACAAGGTCATAGTGTGAGAGCTTAATTACGTATTTTAATGACTTAATTTAATTGTTTCTTCATTTATTTATTTCGTCGTCGGAAAAATCGTATTAATGTTTGTTTGGGGGAAAAGGTTATAAAATAAAATGAAGGCGAGCTTCGCACGCCCCCTCTACCATAAACAAAAATAAATTTTCATAATAGCCACTTGCAGGTAAACGATGAGATATTTTAGACCGGCAATTATGTTTCCTACGACCGAGCCGCGTGCAACAGTTTTACAACAAACTTTGTTCCACCCGTGCGCGATAAATGACCTAAAGTTGTCTGAAAACACGAATACCTTTGCCTTTTGAACGACGTATTTTAAAATTGCTTGTAATTATGACATTTTATTTGTTTTAATCCGATGAAAATAAACGATGATTTTTCAAGTATACTGTTTTGGCTTAACTGTAAAAAAGTGGGTTTTAAAAAAAGATATATTTCTTAAAAAATCCTTTATACAATGATAACTTACAATCACTGATAAAAAACAATAGATATAACACTCACTCTCCTGACCCAGAGGGATAGCCAGGGATTACGGATTTCCGCTTGACGCGATTCTTGTAGAGGTGTGCTCTTTCGCTTCTTCTCCATCATCGATACGTTGAAAAAATAAAATAAAACAAGCCTTCGCTTCTTTTTATCTTGTTGTTATCTTTGAGAGTTCCATACAAATACGACGTTTAAAAGCGAAGCTTTAGTTTCGTAATGCAGTGTGTATGGGAGAATTTAGTGTATTTCATGTAACTTATTTCGTGTTTTCTTCTCTTACATCTTTTTATTGAATTCTTAAATTTTCGTTTTATTATTTATATAATCAATAACTAAAATTATGATTTATTAATAGAAAAATCTGACGACTGAAACTTCTAAATAGGTAGCCCCTGACCTGAAAATGAATTTAGGTAAGGGACTGATTTATGGATTCTCTTAGCTTAAGGAATCCCTAGTAAGGTACAGTTTGAACAGAATCCAGGGCTAATGGCGTATTTAGTATTGTTTCCATATTTCTTTGGCCATTTATGTGAACGTAAAACATTTAATGGAAAGAAAAAGCACCAAAATGACAATTACCTCTTATCAAGTACTTCAGAGTTGTAACGACAATTATCCGGACCTAACAGGTAAAACCTGTTCCTATTCACCTAAATCAAGATATGGCCTTTATTTCCCAAAGATTACGAGTCATTATCCTTTAACATGTTTATCCTTCTATTGAATTTACCAGAGAAAACAGAATTAAGTGAAATTGACTACCCACTGTAGGACATAAGGTGTATTTTTAAATGGCACTGTTGGAAAATTGAATGTCCCCGAAAGAAAAATGTCAAACGAAGAAAGGGAAATGCATAAATGCATCGATAAGAAAGGAAGTCATTATGTGTAATATTTTTTCTTCAATACACGCTATTAAAGCATTTAACCTGATTACGTAGATAGTGTAAATTACGGATATATGATTATAATGTTTTCAAATAATCTAACAGCTAAACAATAAATAGAAAAGCTTGTATCAAGAATATTGGCGTGAAATCGAGGCATAGTTTAATCAAGTCTTAAACTTTGTAAACAAACGTCATTTACAGTGATGGCGGCCATTACAATATTTTATATATTTATATTTTAATATTTGTAATTTTACGGAAATTGGCAAAGTGAAGAGAAATCATCTAATATAGATAGCTAATGTTGTAAGGTAATAAGAGAAACAGTTTGCTTCCTCAAA
Source organism: Papilio alexanor hazarajatica (assembly GCA_018246295.1). NCBI lineage: Eukaryota > Metazoa > Arthropoda > Insecta > Lepidoptera > Papilionidae > Papilio > Papilio alexanor. The sequence continues at coordinate 19,791 of DWLR01000574.1, read as the reverse complement.
TACTTTGAAATTGCCGAATTTTAGCGTAAACGGTGAAGGATATAATATACAAAGTTTAGGTCTTGACTTGGAACAGTGTTTACATATTTGTACTACTGCGTTTCGCCTGATGATTGAGATGCCGAAGGTCTTTCTTGCCTTTTATTACCTTTCTCCGTCCACCTTGATTTCATCACCTAGAACCTCTGTTTAACATAGAAGGTGTCAACACATCTGCAATTAATGTAGATCTGTATGTCTTTTGGTAGTGTTAGATATCGATATATGTACTGTTTGATCAGTTGCAGCGTTCTATCGATAAAACCTTAATATTAGAGCATGTGATAAGGTTGAACTATTATTGAAACAAATCTCTAAACGTTAAATGTATTCGTGTAACAATGTTTGTCTATTCAATAAAATCCTTGAAAGGATCTTCCTTTCCCAGACATAAAAACAATATCATAGTTCCCACTTCAGGAATAGTACCTATTTAGAAATCTATACAAGTATTTTGTACGTTTTCTTTTGCTCGAAAAAGGATCAGATCGTCTTGTGAGAAAACATCCATTTCTTATTCAGAGCAGGTTCCTTTTTTAAAAGGGTTGACTTTCTAGGTGAGAACAATAGAGAGTTGGAGAGGTGAATGAACTAAGTAACCCCTTTGACGTCACAGAGATTCTAGCTGCCTCAAACTAAGGGAGAGTAACTTAACGTGCTGCAGCGTATGAATTATTGATAGCATATTATCTAGTGTGACTAAAATACAACTGTTCTTTTTCCCGACTGACAGGAGGGTAATATTTTTTGTGGGTATGTATATTTTTATGTATGTCCCTTTCATTGTGCCCTCCTGTAGCTATTTGCGACTGCACCATTCATTTGCGGAGTGTGTGTTTGGACATTAAGATGTATCAACGTGGAAGGTGCGAGAGATGTGTGATGCGACCTTGCCAAATACAAATCTGTAATCTCTGTCTACCCCTTCGAATAATGGGCGTGAATAATCATTTATCAATTTAATTATGTTTCTTAAAATAAATACTAAATAAAAATGAAACGAAATGTCTTTGATTTCAGTGCAGATTTGCACTGATACTCTATTAAGGGGAGCTTCAACTGGCAGTTTAGTTGATCGAGGCACGAAGCGGTGTTGACGACCGAACAATGTCAAGTGTATTTTATACGCTACTGCTCTAGTCTCTGTAAGGTATGCTTCACAATCGGCGGAATGATAAGGCTATCTGTTTTCATTAGATAACTAAAACTATGTTACTATGTATGTTGGAGAAATCACTGTAAGAGGTTTGTTAGGATAATGCCAAATGGTAGTTTCTAGGGTCTGTCTTCCCCTCTGGGTTACTGCCGTGAGTGTTTGTTTTTCGATTAACCCAAGGGGATAATGTTTTTTGCATATTCATATCCATGCGAAGCCGTGGGCAACACCTAGTCTTTGTAAGTCAATTACGGCCACGGTACGTCTCATTACAAATCCATTAAACAAAATCAGCGCTTATCTTAAGTCTAGCTACTTCGTCTTTTTGAACCCACGTTTTAATGACATTCAATATTAAATGGGAACCACTAGCAAATGTTCTTACAAAAAACTTTTCTTTTTGGTCGGTTAAAAAGTAAATGTCATTCTTACAGTTTTTTGATGATGGGATTATTTTGTATGACAGTTGAAGGGGATAATTTAATATAATACAGCATCATTCTGTCGTTTGCTCATGCGTGAGGGTCGTTTTAGTTCGGTCGCGCTACGCTCAATGTGTTTCATACCTTACACGCTCGAGAGCTCGCGATTTTCTTGTTCGTGGAAGCTCTTTATTGCGATACTACGGGAGATACAACCGCTTGAAATGCACGCGATCTGAACCACTAACTTTAGCGTATTCTTCAAAAGTTGCACGATTTCGTATATTGACACGTTTAATATATTATGCAATGATTTTGGAGTCAAGTAAAGGAGACCTTCATGTTTTGTTGTTGCTTTATATATTTACAAATTTAGACAATTCATGATCTCTCATCACATAATTTTTATCCACCTAGAGATTCAAAATTTTTTGAATAGCCTAATGGTTAAGAGACGGACTACCGATGATGTCGTAGGTTCGAATCCGCCATTCGACTATTGCCGAGAAGCATGGGCTAGTTGGAATGATTACAAGAAATATTAGTAAAATATTTAAAAAATCAGATAAATTATTATTTTACACAAAATAATTTATAAAAGTTTGAAGTATCTCTAATAAATACAAATTTATATAAATATGTACGTCATTAGACATTAAAAATAATTGTTCCCGCAACGTTATCAACTAAACGCTCTATTAAGCAAAATTTTGCCCGTTGGTAATTGTCTACTGGGAATACAAGTTATAAATATGAATGTATAGAATAACTGCGCACGCGCTCTTTGAGCGATGATTTGTGAAGTCAACCAACAATTATATGAATTAATTGTTTTGATGTGAAATGTCGGAAAGATTTGGCGCACAACGAGCAATGTGGTGGGAAGTTTCTCCCTAGTCCAGTTGTAGCCTGGACATAAAATAAGAAACGTTGTTAAATATAAAAAAACACTGTATATTTTCTCTGACATACGTATATTTTTAACAACATCCGAATGTCCTTTTATGGAATTTTCATAGTTAACATTGCGAATAAATTTCAATACAATCGATCGAATAAAGAACGGTGAGAGGTGAATGTGTTGTAATTTTCAATTGTCATCGGCTCTGCGTTCGGAAAACCTGATGGTATCAGAGATACATTGCTACCAAGTTGAGAGGGAATAACTTATTCAGATAGTTATCGCAAGAGTGCTTTATTTGTTTGCGGCAATATTAAAGGAACCACTCTTATAGAATACAAGCAAATGAACAACCAGTACACTTGATATTTAGTAAACTTCGTTATCAATAAATATCAGCAACGAACAGAAAAAATGTACTAAGATGTTAATTTCTTTTAACAGATATTCCGGTGCAGGCTATTGATCATCCTAGCGAAAAGATTTCACTCTTCCCCTTAATCGGGTTTGTAAAGCAATTAGAAATTATCGTACGACTATGATTGTTTTACCACCGAAGACATTGGCAACTGAACAGTTGACAACTGTCAAGAAATTACCACTATCTCTTACCTTGAGTTGTGAGTTCTTCTATTTTTGTTTATCGGTTTTGTTTTTCACGTGTATGTATGTACGTATAACTGATCCATTGTGATGTCATAGCCTTAACACGCTTGACCGATTTTGATGTGTTAGATGTCATTCAATTCGTATTCTTCCCCGGAGTGTCATAGATAATTTAATGTCATAAATTGTGATAATAAATTGATGTAATAAATTATGATAATCTTCACTTTTTATTATTATAAGATTTTTTTTTCTTGTACAATATGTAAAAGCATTTTGCGAATAAATGATAAATGATAGACAGGCAAAGTCTTATAAAGTTAACAAGGCGGCAAGTCTAGTGCGAAATAATAAAGACGAATGCCACTTTTATTAAGAATCCTTAATGAAAGATTTCAATCTTAATGTAACGTCATTTTAAGTGATGGACGTTTGAAGGGAGGGCCTTTGGTTATTAACTTTTCTCAAGGAATTCTCAGTCATTATTGTATAATAAACCGAATCTAGAATTTGTTATTGAGTGTATAAATTTAATTAAATTTATAAAATTAACTTCTTAGTCCAAGTTAGAGTGTAATGCGGATACTGTTTTCAAATAAACAATGATCGCAAAAAGTAATAAATTTAAGAAAAAATAATAGAAAATACAGATTTGTTTTTTTTATAGTGGAAAGCGAGCAAGCCATCTGCAACAAACTATTTCCAGTTGCAGATGCGTTGCCTACCTTTAATAGACAAAGGAAGGAACATAAAAATTGTCATTTCCTTCTCCTAAGCATTCCCTTACCCGTCAAATCTTCTTTCCCTTCCCACGCTTTTTCGTCTATTTCGATACGTTAAAAGAAGAAATGCGTTATAAAATTACTATTTCGATTACAAACTTTGTTAAGAACTACATACAAAAATATGTTGACGCGGAAATTATTTAAAAAAATTAAATAAATACACAGACTTATATACTTTTGATTAAACTGACTGCAAATCGAATCGACAGTTCAGCTTCTAACGCGTTATTCGGGCTATTAGTTAGTGAAACATTTAGTCTAACATTTAGTTAACTGTTCCTGGGAAATCAAATTTACTAAATCTATAGTAATAAACTCGTGGCCATATTTAGAGAAACGCAAAAAATATACAATAAGAAATTTTCGTATTTCGTACTGGCCGTTTATGCCACTACTATATGTACTGTACTAATTATATAATTAAAAAAGAAGTATTTGATTATAATTTATTTACGATTTTCCTTTCCTTTTTTTAACATCTGTAAATCTGTTAATTTCTTTGATACGTATTGTATGTAATTCGTTTTTTGTCGTTAAATATATATTTTTTATGTTTAAATATTAATTTAATCAATTGATTCTATTCAACAATTTTTTGAAGCTTACTCTTTATAAATAAATATATTTTCTTTAAATTAACCTGAGTGTATTATAAAGAGAAAAAAAAAAGATTATTTGTTCCGGGTTAATCCGAAAGCTAATAAACTGTTGTTGAAAATTATTTGACCAATAGAAAGCTCTTCTACCAGTTTTCTATCAGTAGCTAGAGCTATACGGTGTTATCATCTGATAGAGGGAGACAGCTAAAAGTTTCCCTTCTGACGTCACTGAGCGTTGGTGGTGACTTATGTGGTTGTAAGTTAGCAAACAATTTGTAAAACGTATGGCAGAGTTTATGTAAATATTAATGTCTTCGTTAGCCAGACAGCTGCAATCTAAGTCTTCTTTCCCTACCATTTTTTTCTTTACGTACTCCTTAATTTTTCTTTATAAAGAAAGAGCAGTAACCCTTACGCGACTATATAGGCTATATAGGCAGTTGTGGCTACTTATTAGTTTGAACGCCTTTTGTTTCTTTCTTTCATAGAACAGAGAGAGAGAAAAAGCGAGCGTATCCTTTCCTAAAGGCCGGCAACTCAACTGCAGTTCCTCTGATGTCGCGAATTTTCATAGGTGTTGGTAACCATTTATCACAATCATTTGTCTCCTCATCAGATGATGTATGATATAGTATGTATGATGTCAAATATATGAATAGTTCACCTATCTCTTAAAGAGACTGCTGTGACGTCAACTTTGTTTAAATGCAATTTGTTTGTATTGACATTGTTATAAATTTCGTTGTTTTAAGCTGATAAGGGGAGACATTTCGTTTCCTTTTATAACGAGGAAATATCTTACGAATCTTTCTCAAATGTCCTTTGATCAAAAGGCCCCTTTGTTCACGAAATCTGAGCTTCAAACTAGATTCTTTGGTTCAAATTGAAAGAAAGAAAACTAATGCTATATTATTAGATTAAAAGAACCTTGTTCATTTAATATGTTTCATATAGGTTATCTTTTACCAAAAACAAAACCGAATTTAAATTTATATTATTTTATTTATAGTTTAATTAAGTTATTTATCGTCACGGTAGGTCTCATTACAAAACCATTAAATCTGGTTATCCGGTAAAATTAACCTTTGTTGTTGTCAAACACGAGTTGTCTATTTTGAGTTTATCTTCGGAATGTAAAGTTCAAAAGATTCAAAATTAAATGGGAGCCATTTGCGAACGTTTACTTTCCAACAAAAAAATTAGGTTCGTAAAGGACGAAGTTTCATGTAACAAATATAAGAAAATAATACAAAAGAATTGATAATTATAACTATAAATACATATATTCTGTATTTTTTATGGACGATTTAAAATCGAGTGCAGGCCCTAATGGATAACACGCACTTCTATCGAAATGAAACTTCCTTGAGCAGGCGACACACGTGTCATCCCCTTTTCGGCGGGCTAGATTAGCGTTCGGCAACATCAAAGCTTTGGAGCTGAGCCAACGCGCGGTCCGTACAGTCGGAAACGCAGGTCATTACCATCACAAGAAACTTGGTAATTTTTTAATCAGATAATTGTTATGATAATAATGATTCAAAGAAGAAATTACATTACGCACCGGAAGTTCTATTCAGGATCTTAGATAAGGGATCTGATTGTCTTACAGATAACTATTTTTTCATGGTTTTTATTAATTTTTTGAGTGGCTTTAAAGAGAATATTGTGATCATGATTACAGTAAATGTATGTTTTTTGCTCAGGAAAGATAAAAATAACTAAACGATTTTTTGCGGTACGAGATTTATTTAGCCACGTTGAATTTTAGAAGTCTTCGTTTTCTCAGGCGTACCTCAATTGGCATCTCAGTCTACCCTAGAAGAATTAAAAACATCCTTCGATTCATAAAATTAAATTTTATGGCATATAAATTTAGATTTTTTTTTCATCTGATTATTTTGCTGGTCACTTTTCGACACGATTGTATTTTCATCTCGTTGCTACCCCAATTTGAGTTGTATTAATTTTAATCTGTGTTTGTGCGTTGTCTAGACGATCGAGCAAATGTTCCGATACTTATGTTCCAATAATAATAAAGCTAATTGCGCTTAGCGCTAACGTCAACTTTGCCATTAAATTGAGGGATCACTTTATTTTCCCCGGCGAACGTCGTTCGGATAGCGTATTACGTTTTTGTCGGCGACAGTACAAAATGTGACTCAATTAAAGCGTTTAGGTTTTTTCTTCGTGAGTGTACTTTTTTGTTCACATTAATCCATTAGCATTTTTAAATGACGCAAAAAGAATCTCTTAGTATGAATTGTATGTAGTTCCTCACGTACATTTGTCCGTCTGTCCGTATAAATCTCAGATATCGCTCCAGAAACGCCAGAGTGGCTTAGTTGCATCGTATTGTTTGTCTTCGTGGAGACAAAAGAGGCGGACGATCTTTATTTTGCCAGTTCTTTGATTTGAATGAGTCCACTCCACAGCTGGCTTATCTTTAAATATACAATATTTAATAGTTGCAAATAATTGTGTATATATATATTTCCATTTTCGTACAGCATTTCTTAGACAAGTAGTTGTCACCTTTAAACTGAATTGCAACGAAATCACAAATGTACTGTAATTTTCACAGACAGACGGAGAAGGACAAAGCGTAATAACAATAATATGATTTAAATAACACCTCAGTGTGTGGGCGAGACTGTGTGATGCTTAGCTCTTGTCCCGTCTCGCCTGGGGCGTTTGCTTTCCTCTCGGCTGCCTTTATAGGCATTTGTATCGTCTGGTATTTAGAGTTACGTCCCCGTTCTGCTCACTTCAATTGCCGCGAGTGGCATATGGACTTCAAGTTGTTTATGAAATGTGTCATAATAATAAGCATCTTAGCCCCACAGAATTGGTTACAGATTTTAATTTTGTATTTTTTATGGAAGAAGATAAATGAGGATATGTCGGTAGGAGTTAGCCTAAGAAAACATGAATGAGTTCTTCTCATATTGAGAACATATCATATTGAGGGAGAGATTGTAATACCGACCCTACATAAGGTGGAAAAGGGACAGGGAGATGAAGTAGAAACGTTTATAATTCTCTTGCGTTTCATCTTGTGTGTGAACATGAGATTAATTTCTCATAATTTTTTTGTCTTCTTTTTCTTACCTACTGCTTATAAATAAATGATAGTTTGAAAAATTAAAAATGAAAACAGTCTTTATTAGGATATCAAACTAAAAGCTCGAAAATAATTTCTTAAAAAATTTAACACCCCACGCTTTTTTTCATTAAAGTAATAGTACAAAATATTTCATTTATTAATTACTCTACTTACTAAGAATTTTTAGAAATTATTATCTACTTCTAAGTTTGATTTCCCAATATAATTTGTTTTTTTTTTTTTTAGTTATTTGAGCTATTTTATATTTTTCATTTTTTATTTCAGCTGATTTGCTACCCTGATGATCCCGACCAGAATAATGGGAAAATTCTGTAAAATTATTGTGTCGTCATCGGGCTTTGAAAACTGTAAAAAATTTCTAATCAATCTGATATCTTGAAGTGGATAAAATTCGAGTTCCAAGATTCTATTACATAGATATATACTTGCTAAGCTAATAAAAGCGTGTTAATATTACGAAATAAAACTTTTTATCTCAGCAGTTCGACCTATATCGGATATAATTTCCCCTTCCCTTCCACTTTGAATAGCTAATATTTTAATTTGACATATGTAAATTATGTCCCGTACATATGTCTTTGTAAACAAAAAAAAACGCGGGCGCTGATATATTATGTGTTTTTGTTGTAAAAGAAAAAAAACTGCAAGCGAGAGATAAATAACAAATTAAATTCGATCAAGAGACACGGTCCGGGACGAATGAAATATTCCCCTTGAGTCGAGAAATAGAAACATGTCCGACAACACGACGTGCGGAGGAAAGACACATGACTTTTGAATTGTGGAATCGAGTCGGAAACATGTCGCTAATTCCACTAATCGTAGTTATCACGATTCGTGTGTAGGCGTCATACTTGTCAGAGGAATGGGATAATTGAGCGAAATGAGATTAAATCTTTCGTCTCGGTGACATATTTATTTTATTATATTTTTTGGCGTAAGCCAATGTTTATGTGTGTGTTATGATGTTTGACAGGGCGAAGTACTGTCCTTTCGTGCACTCTGGGCAAACCACTAACAGCTCAAGTTGAGCTAAGTTACTATATAGAATGTTCTTCCTCTAACAGATGACCAGGCTAAGTGTTTTTCACACCACTTCCAGCCAAGTGTTGATTTAGGTGCCTTCTCAAGACAATCATTTACATGTCAATCACAAATGAAATGAATAATTTTTCGTAGTATATAGCCATTATTAACTTCAGTACAATCTTACTAGGTTTGATAACAGATCTTCCAATAACTTGTCATTTGTACAATTTAAATCAACCCACACAATTTAATAATACAGTTAGCGGACGCAGACGACGCGTTTTAATTTTTTTTTTTTTTTTTAGTTTTGTTCAAGATATTCTTTGAGATATGCTTACTTAGCGGGGCTTATCTGGATTATTCCTACGTGAATTTATTCGCACTACCACAACTGCTACAGTGCCGGCTTACTTGTGCACAAAATAATAAAGCACCACCCACGCTTTTCAATCCAATTGGTGTGAACAGAGATAACTAATATTAGTTTTTTTTTGTTATCAAATTCAATATGTTTTGGCTAGCACACCTTTCTCGACATTTCGAGAAGTTTTATTAATAACTTGTGTGTCTGTATGTTCTAATTTGTAAGTCTTAGTGTATTGTAAGTATATTTAATTATTTATATACAGTTACAACGAGTGGATTTGGGACGTTGCATGGAAAACAAGACAAAGTCTACTAAAGAACTGAATGCTTAATCAGAGCGAACAACACAGATTACTTTTAACACAAATAGCAACTAATATTATTAACAGGAGGAGTACACATGACCCGTCCAACCAAATGGCAGCCCCATCTGTCACAAATTAAAACATGCAATTTAATTTATTTATTTACTTCATCAATTTTGCATGAAATTTCGTAAAATCTTGCCCACTATCGTACTCATTTACATGTACCTACACACTCTGGTATTTCTTTAGATGGACTTCTGGTTTGTTTTAATATGTGGTAGTAAAAAAACTAATTAATGTAGTGAACACTATATATTACTAAATAACGTTTACAGAACCATGTATTCAGATTATAATAAATGTTACTAGCTCTTACGGAACCCTAATACAAATAGAGATCTGACGTGATGGCATCTCGAATGGTGATAATTTTAAAATCACAACACTGGCAGTTGATTAATCTAACAGTTCGCGCTACAGTGAAAGTTCGTTGAACGGAAATATTTAGTGTAGGTCATTCCTATGTGGCGTAATTTCCTATGGAAAAACAGTTTTAGAATGATTTTTCTTATTATGATTAGAACTGACCTACTGGCCTGATTACAATTTCATTTAAGCAAAAATGTGAAAAAAAAATATGGGTATACAATATGGCATTGTGTTTTTTCCGAAACGAAGTTTTGAATTTTGTAAATGTACATAGTTGGTCCCTGTTTGAAAAACTATCCTAGTTTTCAATGAAATAGATGGCGCTGTTACGAAAAAAATGTTTCGCCGCGATTTTCATTTAAATATCAACTTTCTAATCCAAACTTACTAATTAATAATAACTTTTTGACAAACTTATCTACAATATCACCTATAATTTTTCGTTTGACGACTTTAATTAAATCTTATTGAATTTTAATTTTTGATATTTATTTTCAAATACTTTAAAAAAATAATGCTCTATGTTTATTGTGATTGTCTATGTTTGACTCCATGCTTTTTCACTACATTATAATTAAATAAACTCTATCGTGACATTTTACTGGTTTCTATTAATTTATGCGCTATCGCCTTTATCAAAAAGCCTTGATAAGCTTTCAAAGCAAGTAGCCTATGATTTACATCATGCAACGTAAGCGGAAAATTTCCAAGCATCTACTACATCATTTTCACATACTGAAAACGTAAATGAGTTCAAATCTGACCTAGGCAGGGGGGGAAGGGGTAATCGTATAATTAGGCTCTGTATTGATTCATTTAGTTGTATTTATTGCTTTTTCGAATCCAATATACAGATAGTAGACAGAAAATATGACGTTTTAATGGTAAAATCAGAAGGTTTCAGAAAACTAATAAACTAATTAAAACAATTCTTGGTAGAAACCAACATAACTTTTAACTTTATAATATTAGTATTGACCTCAATAATGTTTTTTTTATTTAATTCTATCGAACGCTCAATTTTAAATCTTCAATATTGAATAAATATCTCCGCTATTGAAACACACGTTTACAAAAATAATTTTAAACAATAAATTCACTCATCGTAAATAAATTTTCTTTGTCTCTCTCATCTCATAATATTTGTTGTCTGAAATTAATACAAATCAAACCTTTTGGTTTGAATTACGTAACGTTGTAGGCGCGTTTTGTTGACCACTTATAGGATTGCGTCAACCGATGCCATGAAACTAAAAGCATCTGGTAAAACCACTCTGTAAGATAACACGGAACGCCGCAAATAACAATTATTGTGTACTTACAGCTATCACTCGCGATTGCAAAACTTAAAACAGTAATGGCGTTTTAAAACTCCAACATTTAATGCGTCAGGGAAGTTTGAAATTTGTCACAAATACCAAACGTAGATTTTTAAACTAATTTCATAATATTTTTTTTTTCAACAATTTTGTTTGCAACAATACATATTCAATTTTTTTCCTTTCCCCTTCTTTATACTTAGCAAATAATTTAATACTAAACAATTACAATTGTTGAAATACAATTTAATGTTGTTTTGGCAAATAATTACATTATCATAATTAAATAGCACAAGCTACCAAATGCTATATGCCCCTCCACTCCGAGTTTGTGTTGACATCCTCGTGTTTCGTATGTAGTTAAGTTTAATGATCATGAGTTGCTTAGAACGCGGATATGTCAGATGTGTAACTCCCAAGCGAATGTTTTGAAAATATGAAGAAATATTTTATCATTATTCAATAATATAAGACTTTTCGAAAAAAAAAATAGAGTTAACACTCGTATTGAAGACGGTCTACGTAAATAACTTTCCTAGATAACAGATTTGCGAAGATGGAAAAGGAAATTGAGCGCTCTAGTACATCATACCGTTGTCAACACGGATCTCTAGTAATATCCAAACGTGACACGAATCAAGGGAACATTTGTTACGACAAAGGGTCGGTATATAGAATTCAAATCCTGAAATAACTTACTTTTACCGAGATTAAATGTGACGTGTGGCCTTTTAGGATATGTACAACATAAAACAAGTCGCTGTCGACTAAATGGAACTAAGAAAGAAAATTGAAATAGAAAATATGATGACAATTTTTTTTGTTATTTGCAGTATTACAATATACATTTAGTGATTGTGATATTGTAAGTGTAAAATGTTTCGTTTCCATTATCTGACACCAAATTCTGAAATTAATATTAAAGCTAAAATAAATTTAACATAAAGCAACTTTACACCTATGATGTTCTCATCAAAAATCCTTAAGAAGACGACTCATACATGACAACAGAAACAAAGATAAATTAGAATTGTCGAAGCCTAGAACAAGTTATGGACAGAAAGGTTTGACATTTGAGAGAACGCAGTTATATAATACTTTGTCTAGATGTGTTCGGGGTGTAAATAGTATGTCATCTTTTGAAAATAATCTTAATAATTTCATTATAAAATTTAAAAACTAATTTATGCAGTACTACTGGTGTAAAAGTATATTGTATATACAAATGTTGAATTTTTCGTAAGTAGAGAATTTTATTTTCTTAAAAGAATTTTGTAAATTCTTTTAAGAAAATAAAGTTCATTAACCACAAATGTACCGATCTGTCACAGGTGTAAATAACGGGGAAACTTCAGTAATTTTAATGCGATTATGTACTGGTTCTGTCCACTAATTTTATAACTGACCAAGTCATAAAATTAAAAAATATATATACCGCATAACTTCTCTATGTGTGTGTATACTCAACTCCTTCTTAACCGCTTACCAGATTTTGATTAATTTTTGTAGATGTTCAAGTGGGGTCCTGGGATGGTATTTACAGCTGGACCCGATAGATGGCGCTGATGGCGATGGTGCCAGATTATATCTTTTATAAAGGTTATAAACATTAGCTTAATCCATCAAAAGCAAGCTAAGGTTTATTCAAGACAATATAATATGCTGGGTCAGCTAGTGAAAGAACAAAGAGTATCGGTACGTATTATTGATTTCTATACAATTTGATCCGATATCTCTTTATAGGTGTTCGAACTATCTAACTAATGGCAATACGTAGGGATCTCAAGTATATTTCACGTGGACTTAAAATAGACGCGCTGCGACGAGCCAAAGCATCAATCACTCTGAGCGTTGTGAACAACGCGAAGAGTTCACTTGTTGAATTTAATTTATTAGCTTCTTATATTTATACATCGATCTACTGCTGTGATGTAAACATAATTATATTGTGGAAATTTTTAAAGCCGAAAAATTCGGCTTGAAATAATAAATATGGTAAAATCATTAGTGAAGAAATGACAGAAATACAGGAGGATTGGTTGAAAATTTTATTAAAAATCGCTTGAGCGATTGTGGAATTCATACTTTGATTTCTTCGATATTTCTTTGAAAGTTATGCAAATGTTTTCACACGTATTTTAAAATTTTTTGGCTTCTTACGCTTCTCCTCCATGGAAACCTTAATATGCTCAATATAACAAACCTCTGTGCTTGCATTCTTTAAAAATATTTTTGAAGTTTTCTATTCATGTATTAATATATAGATAATGAATGAAATACGAAATAATTTTGTTATTTATATTAATAATAATTCTAATATGTCACGTCAGTTTGCCAAATGACATTTCATCACCTGTCAACGCAGTGTCAACTGTAACTAAACGTTTTACATTTATCATTGTATCTGTATCCGTGTGTCATTATGTTTTGAATTTAGATTTATGTTGAACGTTTGAGGGCAAGGTAGTCGTACATCATTTGTTTGTTTTTACTATACCATGATTTGATTTGTCAAATTGTTATTAAACTAACTAAAAGTATATAAATTTCAAACATGCGGTTTTGCTTAACAATGATTAAGATTAATCGTAATTTAAATTGACAGAAGTCGGGCGTAAATCTGTGAAAGTACTAAATGGATTTTAACCTTAACATGGACAGCTTTATCGTCCAGTTAGTATTTAAATCTGATAATTTGGGAAAATATCCAGAGTTTAACTGTCATCAGTTAGACTTACGGAAGAATACTCATAGCTTCACATTTTCTAGCTACATATTTTTTTACATGTCATGTCATAACGTGATAAATTCTTAAAGCAGTGAACGAATTTTCGTACGGCTTTCTAAGTGTTACAAGGATTATTTAAGGCACAGGCTGTGCTCCATGTGTTAAGCCGGGGCGGGTGGTCAGAAATTATATAAACCCTATAAAAAATGTAGAAAGAAACGAGAGATTTGTGCTAGGATCGCGCCAAATGGAAATCCATAATCTCTGCCTACCCCTCTGGGTTACAGGCGTGGGTGTTACACGATTATAATTTGGGAGTCATAATTGTATACTTTCCATCTTTACTGATTTAGGCGCCACCTACATGCCATTAATTTTCATACCACTGAAGTGTTGTGTTTATTCAAACAAAGTATAAATTTAAAATTGTATCTGTTGAATGTCTGACGTGTCTTCGTTTTCTGTCGTTGCATTGCATTCTGTTTTTGTCTTAGTTTGTCATTAAAGAATGGGTGGTCATATGAACAAGCGGGTCAGTTGATTTTAATCGACCAATGCCTTACGAAAGAAAAATTTTAACTAAAAATAGGGTTGTACCTTTTTTCCAAAAGGTAAAACTACTAAAATGACAATGCGTTAACATTTATAAGGAGATAGGATTCAGAACGATTAAGTTTTTACATGGGAAATGTTTTCATTTCTAATAAACCTATGAATTATATATAAAAAAATATTTTCCTTTCCTTTTTTTTTTTAGTGACTTTGTGCGATTTACATGGAGGAAAAGAAATATTGCTGAGTGAACATTTGTTCGACAAACGAAATACGTTCTTAGTGAAACACAAAGGGAAGTTACATGAGCGAATGAAAATAACGATTGTGCGCACTGTACGCTGTCGAGCGCTTGTTAACTGGCTACAGTTAAGTGCGTTTCTGTGTCGCCCGCTAGTGTAGCGTGCGCGTACACTTTCGGACAATATTATAGGTATACACATTTTCTGTAACAAAAAAAATATAATATTTAATTTAACATTTCATTTTACATTAATCCCTTCAATGCTTAGCTCATGTTTAACCCACAAGAAAGTGATTTAATACTTGACCATATACTTGTGAAAAAATAGCAAGCAATTCCGTTCACAGGTAAAATATATCACGAAAAAAGTAAAGTTGGTGCTTAGTCGATCCATAAATATTGATAATCGTTGCAATAAACAATAAATTTTAGGACATTGTTCCTCTCATTACGACTGAACTATATAAAGACATTATCCCTTCTACTATTTAGCTAGTTATATATGGTGGGATGCCCATCTTCATGACTGGATGCGGAAACTGGAGGATAACATACAGTGGGCGCTAATGAGGAAGGAATGTTTCTAGTGACAGTCACACAGTATCAGTAAACAGGTTAAAGATTATTGTTAGTATAGCTATTTGCCGTTACTGCTGCGTACACTTTTTATACAAGTCAGTGTACTGAATTTAGCGTCGTCTGTTCATAAGGGCGCTAGCAAGAGCTCAAGTCCGCGCGGGCATTTTGTAGTGTATTGCTCTGCGACGCTCTCAAAGCAATATTATTTCAATGAATCTGAGAAGTTTTCTTTTTCTTCATCCTATACTTAGGTTCACTCTGGAGTTTTTATTGTAAACTCATACTGTTTTTGTAATCTTCTTTGGTTGCCAATATAGCTCTGTTGTGACTAAGGTAATTTTTATTTCACCTATTTAAATAAAGAGTGTGTTATTTGGTGTGGATTTTGAACGATGACTATTTTACAGGAAATAATAAATTGAAGATCGATGTGTATGGAAGCAAAGTAAGAAATGGAACTGTTATTAAAAAAAATGTTTCAAAGATAACAGTTATTTATTGAGACATAAACAATGAGCCATTGGGGTTACTGTCGAGTCTTTCAGGACAAAACGCGCGTTGTTACAGTTATTGTTGGCTTCGTCAGAATACAAACAATGAATGTAGTACCTATTTAATATGCTCATGGTTTTACAAAACTGTCGATATGTATTTTAGCCACATGCTCAATTGTAGAAAATCTATACAAGTTATAGTAACAGTTTTATAAGAAACATTTTTTAAATATGCCCAAAACATTTCCTACGTAATTAATTAAATATGTTTACAAGACAAAGATGTCAAGTTTTTTTTTTGTAAGCTTGTCATTCAATACCGCGATAGTAATTTAATTGTAAACAAAAAATATCTTTGAAAATGCTTAAAGTAAACAAATATGTGCACAATCAAATATAACCCTATTGACGTGTATTTGCTTAGTGCTTTAACTGAACGCCATGAATGTACAGTCGCGCGCAAAATTGTAAACACAAAACTCGAATTATTCGTGTGTTTCTTTTGCAATGCAAAAATACATACATGATTAAAAATAAAATGCACAATGCAAATATATCTCGTAGAAGAGTCGACGAGGCATGATGGTTCTAGAAGTATAGACCTAAACCAAGATGGGGCGACGATGTGTCAAAGTTGCTCAAGCCTTCTGAGTGAGGGGGCAAGGGCTCGAAGTTTGTTGCTATACCTGGGGTCAACCTGTGCCCAACAGTGGACGAAAGATAAAACATATGATGACGTAATCACATCTTAACACCAGAAAAATTGTTGTAAATATTTATTTTACCACCAGCCAAAACATATATACACTGATCAAATAAAGGTAACTTAGATTATTAGTTAATTCGATACTCTATGTCCGTATATATGTGACTATGTCCTCCGGGGAAGAATATAATATAATAATGTTCTAGGACATTATTCACACACGGCCATTCGATCCCAAACTAAGCAGAGCTTGTGCTATGGAAACCAGATAACTTATATACTACATGTATTAATACTTTTCTTTTGTAAATACATACATATATAGATAATTACACCCAGACCAGACAATCAGACATGTTCATGCACACAAATGTTTGTCCTGGGTGGGAATCGACACCACGACCTGCGGCGTTAGAGGCAAGTATCTTTAACTGCGCCAACCGGTCGGTGAAAAAATAATAAAAAATATAAATCAAATGACTTCAAAATCGGTCCAGTCGTTTGAGCTACAAGAGGTCGCAATGGAATGTATACATACGTTATATACCTGCAAAAACATTACCCTCCTGGCAGTAGGGCAGTAAGGTAACAAGAAACTTAACTTGAAGAAAACTACTTGTAACTTCTGGCGTCTGTGCGCAACTGTACCAGCAAACAAGTGTACATTGCTTGTTTGCCAAGACGGTTGCAATGAACGTATATTTTCCACCGAGTTCTCGTAACTGACTACTGTTAAATATTGCGATCGAACTGAAGTCGATTGTTTTCGTCGTACTTCCCGAAATTATATAACTTTAACTAGATCTTCGCAGAGAACTGCCAACTCCAACTCTTATCCAAAAATATCAATTAACTTCAATTGAATTAACTTGATAGACCCATCTATACACGATTACACTATTTCAACACCTGGTTAAAATTCTCATTTGCAGGACGTGTAATTCTTTTTGTGATTATCAACTTGTTTTATCTTAAAAGGTTATAATAATGAAGGATATATACTTAATAGTCCATAAATAATATCATTAAAGTCGTAAAAATCGTCACAATTATGCTGAGTACGTTTAATTTAACAAAAAAAAGTTGTCGAAAGTCGTCGCAAATGAATTGAATAACACAAATTCCATCGACTCGACGCCTCTCCGTCGCTAGCTGTTTTTGGCAACACTGAGCTTTTTGGCGATCGCAACAAATTTAAATTGGCGCCAAAAGTGTTTCTTCACGACGAAATCATCGAAAAGTTATTCAATAAATCATCTTTTTTAACTAATGTACCCTTATTAAGGTATTATTTAAATTCTGGTACATGTTCAATTTTCTGTTATTTTCCATTTAAATGACGATAAACAATTTTAGTTACATATTTAATTTGACATTCTCAAAACCAAATTGGTTTGGTGCCAAAAAAATTAAATGACCAACTTCGCATTTTCTAGAATAATTTTGCAAGGAATCTTCGAAAGTAATCCTTAATTATTAAAATTTGATCAGGGTAACTAAGGGGAATATCTGACTAACATTTCGGAAATTAATTTATACACAACTTCAATCGTAATACTAAAAAACCAATTCTCACAACTTTTTTACTCAGTCTCAACTCTTTAAAATATAAAGGCCACGGCAACAGGCCCTGCTTTTTTATCTGTAAATCTTAAAACTAATATGTTTATATCTTAAAACAAAACACAAAATAATAATGGAAAAACCTTTTTTAATACATACATTTAATATTTCATATAAAAACGTAATACGTTTTATTACGCTCTATATCGATAATTAAAAGTTTATGCTTTTTTAAAGAGGCACAAAAACCTCGATTTCTTCTTAATTAGATTTTATCTTGTAATGCTCGAATGCTCTCACGAATTTTGTTGTTTTAATTCGGTAATAAATTGATGAAAAAATAATAATTTTGGGCAAAAGTACATCAAAGAAAAGACTAAACAGTTCAACAGATAATATTACATGTAAAGATCTTACGGGTTATTTTTTCTTATTTGATATATTGAGTTTGCCATCATGACACGATTGGAATATTTTATTATACTAAATATATAAAAAAATTCCAATACTCATTTTAGCCAATATTTTTTAGGTATAATTAAAACTCTAATCTCTATTCTACGACTATTCCCACACCACAGAAAGACTTTTTTGAACTTTTCTGGCATCATGTTAATTAAATTGTATTTTTAGTGACATAATCACCACCGTAAAACATTGAATAAAGGGCCTGATTCGTTATAAACTCGGCATAATTCTGAACGAGAGCCGAGTAAACATTCTCTGTTATTTTTCATGACCCCAGGTATGGAATGGGCGACGTCAATTTGCTTACTGAGTTATACAATTTTTATTTTACAATATACAGAGTGCTCTGTGTTAGAATAATAGAAGAAAAAAAAACATAGTCACATATATCGTCGCAGATGTACTCGAGTTAAAAACAAATATGTATTTCATGTTACAATTTAAGCTTAAACCGATTTAAAAGATAACTCAAATAGATCCATCCATTATTCACTTTCAGAACTAGCGACAAGTTTTAATGAAAACCATTTAGCTTGGCTAAGACGACGCTAAAGTATGCTCATCCATCAAATGAGGGGGGGATTTGTATAATCTATTTACTATCGCAAACACCGCCACATGGATAAGATGAAAGAAAGATTCGAACACGATCCAATGTAATCTAGTATTAAGACGATCGGTCATCTTAACTCTATGCCATTTGCTAAATATATCTGGCGAGCTATTCAGTTGGTGTTACATATTGCAATGAATTAATAGTAAAAATAAGGTTGAATTGAATTCATTGAAGAAGATAATATTTCTTAGACTTAGGATCTGTTCACCCTACATTTATAATCTGAAACCGTGCCAAGAAACTCTTCAAATTATTTAATTTTATATTTGTTCTATTTTAATTAATATTGTTATCCAACGTGTAAGTAAATGTTTCTTACATAAATTATATATTTCTTTTGATATATTGTATTTTAATGCACTTATATTTAAGGCGATATAAAAATACCTATCAACATCAGCAAGAATCAAAAAGCATTACAAAACATGACCTTTGCCGATGGCGCCTCCCGTTATTCGAATATATTTTAATTAGAGAGCCATTTGTTGATGTCAATTTGCAATTCAGAAGATATTTTTTTAATAAGAAAATACGTTATTTATATGAAATACAATTTTACAAATTGCAATGCTATGTATGCTATGCAAAATAACATAAATCAAAGCCAATCGATTGGCTTTTTACATTCACATTGTATTAAAATATACCTCTGGTACTCTTTATCTGGCCGCACGCCTAAGGGTCCGTTCACACAGACCGGCTCGGAGAGCATCGGCCTGCTTTTTTCTTTTCACACAGACCGGGTCGTATACGCT